>QJNV01000111.1:0-150969 GCA_004155935.1 Monosporascus sp. GIB2 | reverse complement strand
GGGGTGTGCATTGGTATGTGCGCACCCTCTGGTAGTACGGCTTTCTTTCAACTTTAGGTATCTGAAATATACGGTGATGGAATTTCCGCGGAATAAAATCCCGTATTCGAAAAGACTTCATCTGAGTTGCTGCCCTTGTAAATGCCGGTGAGTGCCCAAGTAAGTGTATAGAGCTCGTTCATAGGTACAACACAGGCGTATTCTCATCTACCCCCACATTCCCACAAGATTCCTTAAACAGCTAGTATGTATACTCCCATACATTTTGTATGCAAATACCTCCATCTTCCCAACACTCTTAACGCAGCGCTTCATCCTATCCAACTTGTTGAAGGCGATCGGCAGCTTTACCTGACGACGGCGTTTCGCGAAGGCGTTGTCCCTTGATTAGCGAAGCTGGGCTTCTAGTGTCCATATCAGAAAGCACGGAAAGGCCTAGATTTGAAGCAAATAGAACGTTATGTACTGGTCGTGGTGGTGACGACTTACAGATATAAAAGCAGGTTAGTTTCCACATATTCTATGGGGGGGTCTACATACTAGCCCGTAATGGAAGCACGTGGGACGGTGGAGGTAACAGGTAACTAAGGATACTACCCCTGTGAGTTGTAAACGACAGACAACCTGGGCACAATGTCCCCCCCTCCACACGTGGCCTATGTATGTATGTATGGTATGTATCCGACGGACGGCGAAATGGCAGCACCTCCAACAATTCTCAGTAACTGCTGACTGGCGCATTACCTTAAGAGGGAAGTCGGAGCGGACTTAGGCATTCTTATTGGTGTTGTTATGACATTAGTTAGAGTTTGGGCCATAATATACAAGAAATTGTTAGAGGTGCTGCCATTTCACTGTTGGTCGGCTACTCCGTACTACGGTGCAGGATTTCCTTGTACCGTCCACAACTTGCCCTGTCATACGGCCGTCAACCCCGTGAATGTGCATCCGTAACAGTCGTACCAAAAAAGCCACCTTGATAATCGATGTCATCGTCGAATCAGTGGCATCCAGCTAGCCGGCCGGCTGCGTCGCGGTCCAATACCGATGCATCCCCGGGACGGTGCAGCAGCACCAAACCCCAAAGACTACTTAAGTGGTACAGTGCTAATCGATCGATCAGGGGGCACAGAGCGATGCCATGCGATGCGTCTGCTATTATTAGGTTTGTCCCAAGTGACCAATCAGATACCGGTATTTCAACCACGACTGAAGGTCCTCGGGAATGACTGGCTCTCGAGATACTGTCTCGAGTTTGTTCGGACTGTTCCTGCCTTCTTCGTACAAAAAGGATGGATCCGTGGAGTTGATAAGGAGGATAAGGAGGAGTAGAGGCGACGCAATGAACAGTAAGAGTTTAGTTCAGTTTACGACAGAACCCCTGCCCGAGCTCGGAGTGCTAGCTTCAGGGCCCCTCCAGGCTATGGGGCTAAGTATCCACACGTGAAGACCCTTGAAATCCCTTGGTTCCTTGATTGCATCACACCTTACAGAGGAGAGCAAGGAGAGCAATGAAGAAGCAGAAACCTGGAAAGCAGGTCTCTCTCCCCCTCCTCCCCAGCGCCACAACTTTATGTTGCGATCAAAATAAACATATAGATATCACCGGTTTCCCTTAGAGCATCATTAAGACTCTTGCTCTCTACATATTGTCTCCACGCAAAATAGTTCAATGGCGCGAGCGCTCTGTCCGTGTGAACGACCCATCGATCCCACCGGTTTATCTTAGGTACAGTAGGCCCGTCTGGATTCTATCCCTTGTTCCATGGTCACACGCCTCGAGGAGCCTCATTTACTGAGCCTCCTATTATTCCAGACCGCTATGCTAATAAAGGAGTAGAGCTACCTTCTTTGTGCCCTTACTGTTACTCTCTTTTCCTAGTTATCGCAGATTCCACTTAGACAGCAGGCGAAATCCAAGTTGATTCAATCCACTTTAGCCCTGTTTACATCGTCATACGTGCCGAATATCTGCTCCTGTTCTCCGTGGAAGATTAATAGACGCAGGCGCTAGACCACCGTATATACACTGGAAAGAGAAGTGTCACACGCTCCTAAGGCATTTGTATTCGACCGAGGACAGCATGAAGTTCGGACGAAAGTAAGCACCAACCGATCTGTCTTTCTGTGTTACCTGAAAGCTAAGCATATTCCAGTCTGCCCCGAAATCAGGTACCCGAATGGGCAGCCTTTTATATAGACTATAAGGGTCTGAAGAAACTGATTAAGGCCGAGGCCGGGGCAGCGAAGAGAGGAGAGACAGTCGATCTGGCAGGTGGGCTAGCTCCTTCGAAGGCCTTGTAGATGCGCGGCTCCATCCCCTAACCCTACCCGACAGAGTTTTTCTTCGCCCTGGATCGCAATCTCGAAAATGTCGACTCGTTCTATAACAAGAAGTTCGCGGAGGCTCACCGCCGCCTCAAGCTTCTCCAGGACAAGTACGGCAGGAGCCCTGATGTAGTAGCCGCCGACTTGGATGATCACGAGGTTGAAGAGCTCATGGCAGCGCTGCTTGAGCTGCGTAACCAGCTCAGGAACCTTCAGTGGTTTGGCGAGATCAACCGCAGAGGTTTTGTCAAGATCACCAAAAAGCTCGACAAGAAAGTCGCCCACTCCACCGCTCAGCATCGCTACATCACAACCAAGGTGGACCCCAAACCTTTTGCGAAGGATATCACCATCGCCCGTCTGGTTAACGAAATCAACAAATGGCTTTCAGTTCTCGGAGATTCCCAGAACTTCGACGATGCCATGTCAGACAGGTCCGCTCGATCTGTCCGTTCGCTCGGAAGGGCGACTGCCAAAGCGATGCTAAGCGTTCCTCAGGAGACGCTTGATAAACTCGAAAATGCCATTCGAAGCGATGACGTGGATACATTGCAGAGCAGCCTGACAGATGGAAAACTCGTCACGCTCGAGCAAGCTTCCCAGCAACTCTTACTCAACTTTCTTCAACGATCCATTTCTACCCGGGCTAAGGCCTGTATTGCTTATCTGCTTAAGCAGGTCAAGTCACTAAATGAGCCCGACGACCTCAACGAGAGGAACTGCATTCATCGTCTCGTTATCCACATCGGTCGGACGAAGACGTCGGCCATTGGAGATGCCGAAGCTAATGCTGTTTCCTTTTCTGTCAGTTCTCATGTCAATCACCATTATGTTGGGCCGGTGAATGGGAACGGCCTGCCAGGGTCGAAGCCCGAGAGTACGGATGAAGTGGAGTCGACCCTCTTGAACAAGGATGACGAGGGCGTTCAGATATTATGCTGGCTTCTGGACTGCCTCCAACCTGAGCAGCGCTATGCATTGGCTAGCCGTGATTCTCTAGGGCGCATGCCTCTTCACTACGCCGCACAGTTCGGTTTCGTTGTTCTCTGCCAGATAATAATGGCTAAGATGCAAGAATGGGGGCAGTTCAACGTCGAGCATGGCATCGACGCAGCGGAATGGCACGATAAAGAGGGCAACGCACCGCTGCATCTTGCTGTCATTGGCGGCCACCCATTAACCACCAAATGCCTTCTTAAAGGAGAGGACTGGCAAGGACTGAATGATGCCAAAACGCAGGGGAGGAGAGCCATCACGAAGTCCAGCGCCGTCTTGGCCATGGCAACAAAGTCGAACTACGTTAAGATTGTGGGGATGCTCGTGGATGCAGGCGTAGACATCAATTGGCAGGATGAGAACGGGGAGACTGCACTCCATCTAGCCGCTAGGTTCGGCCACGAAGGCTGCGCCAGGGTACTGATTGAAGGCACAGCAGAGCAAAAGGCCGACTTGGAAGTGGCTGAGAAGACCTTTTCTTTCACGCCCTTGCATATCGCGGCAGTCGACGGGCATCTAGCGATTGCCAAGCTGATTATAGATGCAGGAGGAGATGCCGGTAAGACGGACTCTTTCGGATGGACTGCCAAAGAGCACGCGGCGCTCAGGGGTCATTTGAAGATCGCAGAGTTTCTGGAGCCATTTACGCCACCTCTCGAGTCACAAGCCGCTCCCGAGGAGTCCAGGTCATCGTCGCCGACGGAAACTTCGTCTTTGGAAGAACGACGATCAGACGCCAATACCCGGGCCACGCTGGAACCCATCAAATCGTTTGGCCATCGATATCTAAAAGATGCAAGCCTGGTGATGGTCAGTCTCGGCTCTATGGACCCGCGGAAAAACGTCGAGGCTGTGAAGCTGGACCACGTCCCGCTTGCCGAAGCGCATACCAACCAGCTCGACACAGCTCTGTCCGTGGTGGTCTCAGCACAAGGCGCATCGGGCGAAGAGCCAACCACGGTTGATCTGCCTGTGCAGGACAACATCGCCACTGAGCCGATCGTGTTCACGGCCAAAGATGCATCTAAGGTGAAGTTGTTCTTTGACATCGTCCCCACGTATTCTGGAAATGAGAAGAACAAGATTGGCCGCGGCGTCGCTCTACTCTCTTCCGTTCGACCGACTATCGGATCGCAGCGCATAAGCCTTCAAGGCGACGTATGCGTGCCTATCATCGGAGCGAATCTTGAGGTCATTGGCGTTGTCAATTTCAACTTCCTGGTCATAAATCCTTTCTCGCACCCAAATATGGAAATCAATTCACAACAGACCTACTGGAAGAAGTTGACCTCTACTATGGTCTTCGGTCACCGTGGGTTAGGCAAGAACTTCCTCGCCAACAAATCGTTGCAGCTCGGTGAGAACACGGTGCCATCATTCATCGCCGCGGCGAACCTGGGAGCGAATTACGTCGAATTCGATGTGCAGCTAACCAAGGATCACGTTCCCGTCATCTATCATGATTTCCTAGTCAGCGAGACCGGCATCGACGCGCCGGTTCATACACTGACTCTGGAACAATTTCTGCATGTCAACCAGGACTCGAGTAGTAAAACTCGCAGAGATTCCGGTGAGCTGAAGAGGAATGATCTGAAGGCGGTCCGGAACGGTGAGCCCGGAGCCCGGCCGAGGTCGATGTCGGTAAACCTGGGTGCGGACACTAGGAGCGATCTCGACGAACGCATGAAGTACACACGGACCTACAAGAAGACCGGGTATAAGGCGAACACTCGCGGCAATGTCGTACAGGCGCCGTTTGCCACGCTCGAGGACCTGTTCAAGCAGATACCGGAGAGCGTCGGGTTCAATATCGAGTTGAAGTACCCGATGCTCCTCGAGAGCGAGGAGCATGACATGGACACGTACGCGATCGAGCTCAACTCGTTCTGCGACACGGTCCTCACCAAGGTGTACGACATGGCCAAGAGCCGGCAGATCATCTTCAGCAGTTTCAACCCGGACATCTGCCTCTGCCTCAGCTTCAAGCAGCCCAGCATTCCCATCATGTTCCTGACGGACGCGGGCACCACGCCGGTCAGCGACATCCGGGCCAGCAGCCTGCAGGAGGCGATCCGGTTTGCCACGCGCTGGAACCTCCTCGGCATCGTCAGCGAGGCGGCAGTGTTCGTCAACAGCCCGCGCCTCGTCCGGGTCGTCAAGCAGAGCGGTCTCGTCTGCGTTAGCTACGGGCGCCAGAACAACGACCCCGTGTTAGTCCAGGTAAGTCTCGTAAATATAACATCCCGTCCAATGATAGCTCGGTAACAGTATAGATGCTAACACGTTCGTTTTCTTAGCGCCAAGTGAAGGAGGGCATCGATGCCGTCATTGTGGACAACGTGCTCGCGATCCGGAGAGGTCTCACCACGGACTAGGATAACAATGGGACGCCGAAGGACAAGGACGACGAGAAGGCGAAGACGGAGGAGGCTAACGGAGACGCGACTCAGGCGGTAGCATAGGGTTTCATACACGTTAATTTCACGGAGCGAATCTCGGTGTCACTGGACGAGAAGCTTCGCGATGGGGGGGAGGGAGTTGGGCTTTCGTTACGGTAGTGCTGTAGAAGGAGGCATCGAGCTGACACGGGATATGAGTCGTTCGATTTAATGGAGGGACCTAAAGGGTCTTTTAATAAGCCATTGCTCACACCTTAGTAGCATCGCCAACGCGGCACATAGACTCCAAGAAGATATTGGGCACATAAACCCCTGAGACTGAGATTGTCAGTGCTTAAGGTCTCCGGGCTGGCTGTCCGGAGATTCGATCCTCGGAATACAACGGCCCTTTACGTGTTTAGCATTATATTTTAATATCGTGACTAAGAACAAAGCCCTGAAGACGACAGGTGTGGTTGGTATAGGGGTTGTGTATCGGGGCCGGCAAAGGGTAGATCCGTGCGTGTCTGGCATTATATACTCTTCGAAATTCCTATTTCTAGCTGGGGCAAACTTATTATGCTTGCCCCGGATTCAGGGTAACTGGTAGTAACGGTTAATAGCAGCTAAGCGCTATTTAGGAGAGAATTGTTATTAGTTATTTCCTTACAAGTCGCAAACCACCAGAGCTCTCTAGGGTTTGCACAAATCACCTACCCACGCTACCCACGAGTACTCACGGATGATATTTCCAATCATAAGTAAGAAATAAGGCCCGGAAGTAATACTGAATTGCCTTCATGAAAATATTATAGGTAACCGCAAATATTAAGCATTTATAGCATATTATTTCACCTTGTGGGCGGTGAATCAGCCACGACAGGTGGTTAATCACAAACCATAAGGCTTTCTAGTCGCGTTTATAACTGTTATTGTCGGCAGATGTGTTGCACTTGATCTGTGGGCTAGTGTCTTGATTCCTGCTTGCCTACTCATCTGCAACTAGGGGGGGAGAGCAGCCACATATAGCTGCTTCCTGCTTTATTCCTGCAATCCTAGGGCCACAAATCAAGCCCTTTCAGAAAATCACCTCAACTGCTCACAGTTATAAAGGGGCTTATAGGCCAGGCGCAACCAGTATATTTCTATAGGATAGGGTTAAACACGACAGACTCTTGTCAGCTCTTGAACACGTATAAAGGCTGCAGGCCGTTATATAATATAAAGATAGTATGGGAGCCCAGGGGGAAGGATAGGCTACGTAAGCGGCAGGGAGGATCAAAGGTCTCTTGGTAGTGCGCTTCCTCGCACCTTCTTGGACTCATTAGCATGAGACCCTTATGACGTTACTCCATTGCTAGTGCTAGATACTTAGTCCGATGGGTCTCCCATCTGGGGGACCACGCTTCTGAATACATCATCATTGCCTGAAGAACCTCTCATAATAGTCAGGGGCGCTAGCAGTCCGTCAAGTCACAGGGGTAGATTTAGTTAGGTAGTTACCTCCACCAGGGCCACTCTATAATCGTGTATTCTCGAAGATTATAAATCTTAAACGACCCGACGAGGTCACGTACCATACAAATGTTCTATTCACATCTACACCCTAACACCACATGACATACCGGTATATTAGCCCAGTGGAGGCAACTAACTAAAATTGCCCATGTGACTTGTAAGTGACAAACAGCTTTTCTAACCCTGCCTTATGCCAAGTAATGCTATTTAAATTGTAATGAGGAAAATAGTATATAATATAGAATAACCAAGAGGTATCTATTTAGAGTCAAAAGCTTTAAATCGCCTGGTTTCGTAAATACTATGCGGTTTTATCCGCTTGAAGGCCACAAGGAGTCATCACAACATTTTTATGTAGCTATGCCAAGACTCATTTTTATTTGCTAAACCTAACCCAATCAGCTTCCCCTGAAACGAATACCTTTAGCCCTTTAAGGGCTTTAGTAGCTATCGTTTCCATTTAAGGCAACGCGTGGGCTAGCAGTGACTTAAAATTGTTAGTGCTGACGCCTTGTTGCCGTCAAGCGGATAATCATGGACATGGCTTTCTCCCATGATAATACGTACCTACCGCACCGCGGGAGTAGCCAATTGCGTAAAGCTAAATGCTTCATCGTGAAGCTAACACCAGACTAAATTCGATTAGCGCAAAGATCCCTCTACATAGTATGGAGATCGGAGCCGGAACTTCCATTTGCCGATAAGCGGCGAAAGTGGCAGCGGCAGCCGCAAGGGAAGGGGCGTCGAACTGACGTTGACAGGATTGCGCTTTTCTTTCCGCCTCGCCGCCGGCCCTGAGGGGAGACAGAGTCACCTAGACCAGCATCGCCAACAATTCTGGATTCAATCACCCATCGGGATCACCCATTCTACTTGTTTGTATACGTGGGTTACAACACTCACTGGGAAAATGGCAACATCGTTCGCGTAGTCGAATATCACAAATCGTACCCCCTTCTAGAATATTACTCTTTTCTGATGCCGTCATTGGCGTAAGCCGTCTTTTTCCAACCGCGTTTTCTTCTTTAACCAATTTTCGAACCGAAAACATTATAAATTGTCGATAACATCATCACCATCATCCCTAGGCTAGTAGGAGGGAGCGCTCAAGGGTGACTCACTCCACCGTCGCCGCCATCATGGCGTTCCAGACGTCGGCTCTTGCGAGCATCGCAGCCGCGACCACCGACCTCTGGCCGTCTATCGCCAACACTTTTATGGTGCCATTCAGGGCTCCGCGCCTGGATCCGAACGTCTCCAACGCATCCGGCGCTCCGAAACTCGAGTCTCCCCGCCTATCTATCCATGTTCAGACTCATCGTCGCGAGCCTTCTGCCGTAGACCGACCGCGCTTCCAATTGCCAGAATTCCTTCGTGATGCTCGTTTTGACGCAAGTCTCATCTCTACTCCTTCGGTTAGCAACATTGTCTCCACTCCGTTCGACATCCGGTCCTCCATCTCGACTATGCACCGCGCCGCCCTGCTTGCCTCGAACCCGGTAGTCAGAAGGATGTATCCGCAACGTCTCGCTCTTCGTCCCGTGTCGACCTCCGCACTGTTCGCATCCCGTCCGTCTCCAAGCCCCTTCGCAAGGCGGTTCGTACCCCAGCAAAGATACTACCAGACCGGTGGCATGTCCAGGAATCTCCTTGCCCACATGGAAGAATCCGCAAACAGGAATCCGTCGAGTGCTACCGCTCAGAATGCATTCTACCAGGCTCTTCTCAAAGCCAACATGCCAGCCATTGTCATCGAGAGGTACCAATCCAACCGCTTCGCCTCGAACGCTGCCTGCGCCGACGCCTACCATAAGGCTCTGGGTATGCTGACGGGCGGCAACGGCGGCCAAGGACTCCCACAAGGCGATATCGACAATGCGGTTAAGAATCTGCCCGGTAACTTGACGCCCACTCAGGTTCAAGCTGTCACTCAGGCTCTTGCTGCTCACTCTCGCGGGAGCAATCTGGCCGTCTCAAAGGACAACACGGGAACCGGCGCCAAGGAGGGTCCTCTTCATGTTGTCGTTGACGAGACTTTAGGTGGCACTATCTTTCGCTGGGTCAAATTCCTTCTCTGGTTCGGCCTCTTCACGTACCTTAGTCTCATCGTCGTCACTATGCTCATTGAAGGGATGAGCGTTCTGAAGCGACCAGGTGGCAAAGTGGACAGTGAGGTCAAGGCCGAGCAGCAGAAGGCCCGCTTCTCGGATGTCCATGGTGCTGACGAGGCCAAGGAAGAGCTGCAAGAGATGGTAGAGTTTCTGCGTAACCCCGAGAAGTTCTCCCAGCTCGGAGGCAAGCTGCCCAAGGGTATCCTCCTGGTCGGCCCACCCGGTACCGGAAAGACCCTCCTGGCGAGAGCAGTCGCCGGTGAGGCTGGTGTTCCCTTCTTCTATATGTCCGGCAGCGAGTTCGACGAGGTTTATGTGGGTGTCGGCGCTAAGAGAGTCCGAGAATTGTTCGCCGCCGCAAAGGCCAAGTCCCCCGCCATAGTCTTCATCGATGAGCTCGACGCCATTGGCGGTCGTCGTAATGCGCGCGATGCGGCTTATGTCAAGCAGACCCTCAATCAGCTTCTTACCGAACTGGATGGCTTCGATCAGAGCAGCAGTGTTATTATCATCGGCGCGACGAACTTCCCGGAGTTACTGGACAAGGCCCTTACCCGCCCCGGCCGTTTCGACCGCCATGTCAGCGTCGAGTTGCCCGACGTGCGCGGTCGTCTTGCTATTTTGAAGCACCACGCCAAGAAAATCAGGGCTGCCAAAGATGTTGATCTGCAGGCTATCGCACAGTTGACCTCCGGTCTGTCCGGTGCTGAGCTGGAGAACATCGTCAACCAAGCTGCGGTTCATGCTAGCAAGGCCAAAGCTACGTCCGTGAGGAAGGAAGATTTCGACTGGGCCAAGGACCGTGTCATCATGGGTGCCGAGAAAAAGACGATGGTTATTAGTCCCGAAGAAAAGGAAATGACAGCTTATCACGAGGCTGGCCACGCCTTGGTCAACCTGCTCACTAAGGAGTCGAGTACATCTCTGTACAAAGTAACTATTCTTCCCCGTGGCTACAGTTTGGGACATACCGCGATGCTACCGGGGATGGACAAATATTCCTACACGACTGAAAACTATCTGGCTTCGATTGATATATCACTAGGCGGCAAGCTTGCAGAGGAGATTGTCTACGGCCCCAACAAAGTAACCAGCGGTGTTTCTTCTGTACGTCGCATCTACTCGTCGCTTCCTTTTCATGAGTTTCCGCTAACGTTATGTTTAGGATCTCAAGAACGCAACTTCCGTTGCTTTCAACATGATAGCCAGGTTTGGGATGTCTGAAAGGTTAGGCAATATGGAGTTCGGGAGCCGATATGAGACCCTGAGCAGCGAGACGCGCGCGGCAGTTGAGGCGGAAGTGCAACGGACTCTCAAAGAGTCTTACGAGCGAGCACGGCAGCTCCTACTAACACATCGCAAAGAGCTGGACCTACTAGCAAAGGCTCTCGTGGAGTACGAAACGCTGAGTAAGGACGAAGTCCAGAAAGTCATTCGCGGCGAGCCCCTGCCGGACCGGATGAAGGTACCATTGGGCCCCATGACGGTTCCCGTACCTCAGAGACAACCTGGTCCCGGCGAAGCCGTACCTCCAGAACCTACTCCTGGAGACGGACAACCGCCGCCGCCGGCCCCCCCGGCGCCTGGTGGCATTGCGCCTAGGCAGGAGTCAACGTCGGATGAGGGGAGGCGGTGACATGGTATAGGGTGCCAATGAGAATTCAAGACGGGTACTCCCGGTTGTTTAAAAGGCGCATCAGGCTAAGTATGAGGAGGATACGGAGGTGTTCATAAACCATTATTTATCACAGCGCGGGCGTTGCCGCCCCCATCGTTGTTGCGGCTTCGTTGATTATGTCGATAGAAAGAGCATGACTCATCAGCGTGTGCGTAGGTGTGGGGGCACAGCGCCTCTCTCAGTGTGATTCTTACATCTGAGAGGAGGACGCTTAGAAGGCAGGAGTTGTGATCAGTCAACCAACCTGCAACCATAAGGCGGTATTGATCGCTATAGGGGGATAGTGAACCGGACGCTATGGGCGCTATCTGTACGTCCCATGGCCGGCCCCCTATATGTACGAGTTAGAGGGAAATAAAGAAATGCCAAGGACAGCCATGTTCAAGTCAAATCACCCTCTGCCCTCGGTATGTTAAAGCCCCGAGCGGAGACGAATACAACATAAAAGGAGAACACCTCACTTTAATCGCCGGGGGTGGCTGTTCCTGGAATGTCCGCGATATGTGAAGTTCGTCGTTAGTTGGCGTACGTATAGGTGTGGGAGTGTATGAAGGAGTGTGCGTGTTGCCGGGATCTAAACAAATGTCTCCCCATATGATGGCTGGATGCTGGTCTGGGATAAAGCCCGACGCATTTGGGGACACGGAAATTATTATGTGGTCGAAGAGCTGAAGGGCAAGTTACAGAACGATGTAACTGGTCAACCGGGAGAAGCAGGATCTCCTAAGACAGGTACCTACATATGCGGCTTCTTCGGATGTAAGCCTCAGAGTCTGACGGTCCGCCGTCCCGGCCGGCCCGCACCCGTTCCCGAGAGATGTCTCCGGGAATATACCCGGGAAAGACCTGGCGGCTGGAAACGGACAACCGAACTGCGCCGGCTGGCCGGCCGGGAGCGCGTCATGCCTGGTCTACTCCCGGTAGGGTCGGTCCTGAGCATATGGGAAGGTATGTTCCGGCCGAAGCTAGCTGGCTTGCAGTAACTCGGTAACTCGATACGGTAATCTGTGTACCTCACCCACGTGATACGCAGGAATGTGGTCAAAATACTCGGCTCACTTAACAGGGGTGCTGTGTGCCTAAACTGACCCGCGGAGATCCAGTTCTCGGTTTCCTCTTCGACATCCCACGGCCCAGGCATCCCTGTCCCCTATCTTAAGACGGCGTGGGGGAGAGGGGCGTCTTGTAGTACATGGTCAAGCATCCTAAGCTGTGTACGTAGGAACAACTTGTTTCAACTGCCTACCTGGAATCTTCCGTAGACACGCCGGCCCCCCTGGCGTGCCACCGCCGAGGCGGGGCTGACGAGACGGGGCAGTGCTGGCCGGACTCGGGACAAGGGGGCTTTCCCTCCCCGCAATATACAGTACATGGCCCGGGGGCAAACATGAAAACTTTGGGACCCCGGAGATACATATCATATACGAGAAGTGTGGCGTGAGGACCAGAGAAGCAGGGTTAAGGCCCAGCCGTTGTACGTACCTGGAACCCGGTTCTCTGATAAGGAGAGGGAGGGGGCGTACGTATACTTATCCGGTAGCGCCGTCACGAATTCGCCGCGAGTCTTGATATCCCGGTGACGAAAGAGGCCTTGGAGGCTTCGAGCAGACGAGACCATACCATAATGAGATCTGCCGGTTTCATGCATATAAAGTTGCGGAGCGTACGTCGGCACCCTAGCACCGGCTAGGCCTGCCATGTCGCCCAACAAAACGCACCTCCCTCTGAGAGCGCGAGCTCGAGGTCAAGCCAGGGAGTTCCCGGCTTGTCCGCTGCGGCGATGGGTCTCGAACCCCCCCCCCCCCCCCCCCCCCCCCCCCGAGGGGAGGCTAGCTACCTAGCGGGGACGGCGGCTACTTTCGGCTCCCACCCGGGAGACGCCGCTCTTGCGGCATCGCACTCCCCCTATCCGCACCGATTCACCTACGCCCGCCCGTCTCGTTGCCCATGTACGCTCCATTTCCGCATGGCTTCGGTGGTCCTGTTGCCGTAATTTTCTGACGAGAACGGAATACGGGACACCCTAAGTGAGCCATCGTCGCCTTTGGCTTGGAGTGTTAGGGATGACGTGCTGGCGCTAAGGCAGAGCCGCGATGCGACGGTGGGTCGGTAAACGTCACGAAAAACGGCAAGCCGAGGGAGATTTGCCGCGTCTCAGATACGTAACACTGAGTGGCCGCAAGTGCCGAACGGCGCGCAATCATTTTCCTCTTCTATTTTCGTTTTCTCTCGCTTTTCTGTCGCGGAGGGTACGGGTTAGTGCGCCTTGATCCTTGGTGTTTCCCCCATTCCTGTCCTTAAGACATTGGCGATAGTAACTGAGGGACAAGCACGTTTAGGTAAGGGTATGACAGGTCACCCCCCAACCAAGTGCCGGAATACGACTCGGCTCTAGCGTTGACGCGATTATCGGACCATGAAACGGCGGGAAGTCGACGGCTTGCGCAATGTAGCATCCGGGCTGGGTCGGGCGCCCGCGTACCTGGTCGGTAACCTGTCACTTCATGGTTCCTCTAGGTCCCCGGTCGCATTCTCGTCGCCAAGTCTCTCAGGTTGCGAGGCCTGGGTGGATTAGCGCAATCCGTGTATTGCCCTAGGATGCCCCTGTGCATGGAGGCCTCAAATTGGCCCTCGTAGTGCCCTAAGCGACGAGCTCTTCTGTATTTTGCCGATGCCCATAAGCGATGGACCCTTTATCCTCTAACTCCGTGGAGGTTTATGATATGTAGTGTTATAAAATCAAAAGTGGGACTAGCAAGGACCAGATAGGCGCAAGAGATGATCGACTACCCTTACATATATTAGCCATCTTAACGGTAGATCTACCAGCGACCCTGGACAATTGTTGCCCAAGTGGCGTGATTTACTTTTGACATTGGAATACCTATGAGGCGACAATCCTTCCCTACTCAAAGAAGACGCTTGTCATACCAGTTTGAGCATCTGGAGTGTCGAAGCGCGTTGCCAGTCAGTCTAACAGCCCTCCGGTTTTACGAGGCGGACGCGCTCCCGGCGCCTGAGGAAGCTTTCGGACTGCTCCAGAAGGAGGCCAGCTGTGTCTGGGTACAATGGAAGCCACGACCTACTGACTTCCGCTACCAAATAGAGGTATGTAGGTCCGAGCGGTTCGCCGCTAGACCTTTCTAGTCCTCCGGAGCGCCGAGGCGAAGGCGAGTAACTCGATGTTTCTGTACGTTGTGCGGATCTACTACGTCGGCGTGTGGCTCAATGATCAAAGTGTGTGTCGTCTTGTCATCGGCGACAGGGACCTCGTAACATCCATATTGCCACGAGGCGGAGGAGGCAGGAGAGATGACGGGGGCTTTTCTCCGAGTTATTTCGACCGGTGCAGCGTAACCCGCCATCTGTAACCATCCAGACGTCGCCGATCCTAGCGGATTCTGTTCTATCGCGCTGCATGCGGCGTCGTGGACTGCCCACAGATTCAGTCGTCTGTCGTCATGCGAGCTGAACTTCACTGATCCCGTGACGGACGTCCACGACCACGAGGGTGTGTAGAACCGGTACCTGTGGCAAGGTCGGTAGTCTACCGGGGGGGACAACAGGAGCTCGACCTCGATATTCTGACGCCACATACCAGCGAGATAGCCCCCTAAACTTCCAAGGAGCCGCGATGCGATACCGGCCAGTGCATCAGGACCGTCTCATTCCTTCGTTAAGAAGCGGAGCGTATAGGCTTGGATCAGCAGTCGCCATAGTCTGGTGGACTCCGTATTCGAACTTGACACGCGCGATAGCTCGAGCCGGAGAGATGCTACGTCCCCGCACTCATGCACGTAATGCTCTTGTTTTGGGTCCACCACTGAATCGTGCCCGCATTCGCACCGCGAGAGGAGCTTGCATTTTTCAATGCAGCTCCGTGTTGGGGAAGCAGCTCCTAAGGCCGGAGAGTAGCTCCTCCTGGATTATGCGACCCTGCCCCCTTAAGTGGGAATCTGAGTGATTAAGGAGGCAAGATCCGTGAGTAGTTGATTTGCTCAGCAACACGTAGATATCTGATACCCAGCGCCTCAGTGAACGCGACCGCCTCTTGGGAGGCCTTGGGAATCTAGCTAGCGATATGCCTTTGGAGTGGATATGTAGTGACTGCCTTTTTAGAGGCCAGTTGTCGAGAGAGATCCCTGAGTTGCTCTCTCTGCCTCCCGACCCGAAGGACCATCAGGTCAAAACGTCAATGTCCGACGGACCACAGGCTTGCTTGCCAGCTCCCAGGAACGTCGAGTAGAAGCAGTCGTTGTTAGCCGATTCGACGAGCTCGTCCTTGGCGACTGAGAACCATACTCGACCTAGACTCGATAGCCGGGTTACCGCAGACGCATCCGTAAGAGCCGCACGCTACGAGCCAGACTATCCTTCTCTAAGCATATGGAGAAGGCTACAAGAGGTGTGGCTATGAGTTGCCACGTTGTGGGGCCTCAACGGCAGCACTGGCAACCACAACCGGGAGTAGTTGTCTCCATAAATATAAGAATGATTAAGGGCATGACACTCCGCTTCAACCATGATCAATTCGGCACCAAGGGAAATTTCGCCAGCAACGTCTAATAACAAGGCTAGGACTTACTACCCAAGCCGTTTCTTGAGTCGTCCTTGCATTCATTATACTCTCTGTTATGACTAGCACTGCCTACTCGTGGGCATCCGTGAAAGCGAGCTATAACTGTCCATAAGGGGATAAGTTCTAGAACCACGATCCCAGCAGCGTCATTGCCTCCGAGTGAGAGATGACCTCCCCCAATGTGGACCAATTTAGCCTGCCTCGGTCATTAAGTTTTTTGATGCACTGCTCCTAATACCCTGCGTGTGAACTAGCTTACCTGTCGCAGGACTTCGAACTCGAAATGATATGTTGAGCCTGGTCTATAGTAGAGTCCCACCAGCTTCAAGCTAAGATGTCGATATTTATTAATTGCTGGCCGAGATATTAATTGCTGGCCGAGATATTAATTGCTGGCCGAGATATTAATTGCTGGTCGAGATATTAATCGCTGACCGAGATATTAATTGCTGGTCGAGAAGATAGCCCGGGCCTCCTCCGGCACCCGAGATTCCTGCGTTGCATGCCTAGGCGAGGAGCTCGAACAAAATTGAGAGCGGTCTTGCCTACCTGTGACATTCCGGTCTGTTTTCCTAGCCTATCACATTAGAAACTTTGGTATCTTCTGGAAGGAGACATCTCTCACCTCTGATGATAGTCCCAGCAGAGAGACAACGCACGGTCCAGGATCCAGTTGGGCTTAGCCCCTGAGTCTGTCCTTAGCGTCCTTGGAAGGCTACAGGAAACCGGCAGTCTGCGGGTGTGGGTTATGGTTTGCTTCGCTTGCTGATGGTATTTCGAACTGGGACAAGGCCTCATCTTGACAACATAATATAAGATGCAAGATTTCTAAGTATGGTAACCTGGCAAAACTGCGTTTCTAAGCACTTACTAGTATGATGTTCGCTAAGTCCTAAGGACAATTCGTCGCGAGAGCAGGGAAATATGGCCTGCTACACCTTCGATTTTGCATGCTGAATGGCGCTGTTAATGAAGGAGACCGTTGACGGCGGCTACCTTATTCCAGCACTTTTGCGGACTTTGCCACGCCCGCATAAACAAAACCAGCACGCGCTACGTATGTAAACAGAAAAGCACCGGCACTTTAATACCTACGTTTGGCGGGCGGGAATATGCATCATACTAGGACAGCCGAGGCAAATTGTTACTTGCTTCTCTTAGTCGTTGGCGTGGTAGCGCATCCCAAGGAGTGAATGGGTAAAGTTGACCGCACGGAGCACATGCGCCTGGCTCCGTACCCAGCGCCCTGCATAGCGCGGGTGGTAAGTAGGGTTATCCCTTCGTGGGGACGGCCCGACTTCGGATATCTGCATTACGCTGTGGTAGGCGACGCAGGTCCACGTCGTGTCGCCCTACTTTAGGAATCAGGATTTCCCGAGCCCTAGCCATGCGTTTCCGCGCTCGCGATGTGCGACGCTGGGTATCCTGCGAGACCTCCTCGGTGCAAAACCAGCAGCGATGAACGGATCCCCCGGACCGTAGGGGCACCGGCCCGGAGACGTGGAGTCGACACATTACTCGCAGCCATGCGCAGACTCACGGGTACTGATGATTGGCGAGCGAGATCCTGCAGCCACTCAATCGAGATGAGAACCACGTCAGTAAGGGGGCAGAAGTGGCGGCATATCTGCAACGGAGGCCGCCTGATCGGAGAACCAGAACTCAATGCCTAGAGCTGAGGATGGTGAGGTCCTGAGACGTATGGGGTAGGGACATTATCCTCGCGAAGCAGGCGAGAGCCTAGAATACCCGTGAAAGAATACGCATACTGGTATACGGAATACGTGTCTATGAACTCTGAAGGGGTTCTATCAGCGGTCAAGTCCGTGATTTCAGGGGTTAGGCTGGTTGAGCCTCCCTTATGCATCTCGCGCGGGCACTGCAACGTTAAAGAAGTGTATCTGTCAAGCGGCGAGAAGGTTGTCATAACCAGTTGATCTTCCATCTATCCTACCATTCCCCGATAAGCCCGAAGGGAACCAATTCCACTGCCGTCGCGCGCTAGCCTTGTGCAGAGAAGGCTTCAAGAAGGCTATGAAATAGCTTGTATACCATAAAACGTGCCCTACTTCTCGACATCGTGCTCAGCACAACTGTCTTCCTGAACGGCCGAAGGTATCACGAAACTAGTGCATGTAGCTGGTGATTCTCTTCACAATCAGGGGTCAGTGGGCATGAGTGTACAATTTGCTACTTCGTACATATTAAGGTCATTGATGATTTTTGCTCTGACAGAGCATGATATCTTGAAAACGCGGACCCTCATTATATATGGTAGTTTAATGGTCGGTTACAGAAAAAGGGGTCCGGCGCTCCCCTCGCCGTGCTTCCGAACATAGGATTATTATTCGGAGTCACTGAGATGCGCCCAGCATAGAATCACCCGACTATAGCCTGCACGGTTACCCGTTGCGTTCTCTCGTTTGAGACGAAGTGTGATCCTTCGCGGAGTGCAGTGTATCTTGGTGTCTAGATAATGATGAGAGGTTTAATGAGTCCGAACTTGGAAAGAGTCTTAGTCTTGAATTCATGCTAAGATGAGCGATGAGCGGAACAATGACTATTCCGTGGAGGAAACAACCTACTATATACACCATGGCTTTGAGCCACTCGAGGTCCTAAGTCGCAGCATCCTAGGGCTGACACCTGCAACGACCGTAGGAAGATCGGTGTATCCGCGAATATCCACGTATGCTGATAATCCCAACAGCCTCAACACCCCTCTGCGCCGGGCGCATGAAGAAGTAGTGGGGTAAAGGGACCAACCGCCCCAGCGTTCCTATTCATACCAGTATAGTGGATACGGCCCGCTTCGATGTGATGGTGCTCCAGTCTGCGCCTTCCCTGCAATACCTACCGGTAGATGAGTGCCCGAACGCTCGGGGGGTGGTGTATCACCGACGGCCAGCCGGCGCTGCGGTTCCTTATCCTGATCTAGTGGTATAGCGGCGAAAGGGAACCTGACTTCGGAGTCTCCATAGGACGGAAATCATCTCAGGACATGAGCATAAGGAACCCTTTGACTTACTTCGTCCTGAATTGTTCAAAGGTCTCCGGGCGCTCTCAGTTGGGGAGCTCGGCCTTAGATTTTTCCTCTAGAGAGGTGTAGTCCAGTAAAAAAAGAGCCAAGCAAGGCTCGTGACTCGGTAACAGTAACAGGATCGTGTGATAACGTGAGGTGGCTGGCACAGACCAGAAGATAGGAAAACAGAAGTTAGCCTTGCATGCATGGCACGGCCGGAAGACTATGGCGCCCCGACTTCTGTAAGCCCTGGTTGGTCGACGGCGCCTTGGTCTTGTGTTATAGAAACATATACCCGGTTTGGATGCATATCTGTGGCCTGACGCTTCCAGCGGGGAGGGTTGGATCCCGCACCATATGCAGATATCATCTTGCACGTGAGAGCAAGTCGATCCTATGACTGATCGTAATATCTGTCCGGCATTTGACCCACCTAACCTCCGCGCGTCTGTAGTCAGGAAAACGGATGCAGAGAGCAGTTCTATCCTGGTTGGCCAGCCGCCTGGCCGGTAGTGGGGCGACCATGCCACGATTCTTTAAGAGGGGATTTGGATCTGAATCATAAGGAAACCGGAACGTGTCCAAATGACTGGTAACGCCCGCTTAGCGGATGGGGTAAGAAGCATTCCCCGAAATGCGTGGCTTGGGGGTACAGAAAGCAATATCGAGTGTTGCAAAGCCCCTGATCGCTATTTCTCCGCCACGCTTCCGCGGCTCTTGTCCCGGTATCGTAAGCGGTCAGCACCTCGAAAAGGGGGCGGTTTACCCCTCGCATTCAGGTTTGCAGTAAATATGCAGCTTGCGGAAGTCAAATCGTCGTCATACTGGAGAATATTGGTGGACGGCTTGGCATAGACGAGATGCAATAGTGAAAAGCAGTTAGAGCCGGGAATTGACCAGAAAGCACAAAGTCGGTACCGTAGAAGACAGTCGAGGGGGTCTTCCTGCAAGGATATGTATCAACGGTGATGCTGACTGCATTTCCCCTTGCTGGCATGTTGTGGCCCGCACATGCCTATTGTGTGCAAAAGCCGTATCTTAGAACGCTCACCGGTGACCCCCCTAGAGCTGCTCATGCCCCGCCTTGATAGTTTTTGAAAGCAACAGAGGTCTGCAAGCCGGTCGCCATACGGGGGCGGCCATTATCCGAGGCTTGTTTCCCCGAAGCGGCCTGGTACTTGGCGAAAACCTGGTGATCTCGGGCCCAAGAATCACCAGCTATCAACCAGCAAAGGAGACGGCCAGCCAGGCATCCCACCCATTCACCCGCTCCTCTCTCAGGGTAGCTTTAGATGCGGTTGTATGGGAGCTAGCCGGCGAGACCGATAAATCCGTTATCTGTAGCGGAAAAAAGCTGTTGCGAACCTGTGAGGGGCAATCGCGAGTTACCCTTCCTGACCACACTCTAGGTACTATACACTACACACCATCGGCTCGTTCCCCGACCCCGTCTCACTGCATCTTTCACCGCCACCCCCAGTTTCAAATGCCCATTCGTCGATCCCCCGGCATTGATCGGGGTCGGTGCATCCGGTGACATCGGTGGATAGATGATGGCGGGCCTCCCTCTCTGTGGAATCAATACCCTGTCGCTGGTATTAAAGTAGTCCTCGATTTTGAGGCCGGAACGCAGGCACTCAGCTTTGCCCCTCCATCGTGAACACGAACCCCCGCGCATTTCTGCGGCTGAACTGGCGCCCACGGGGATGCACTTAACGTCCGCCATTGGACTGCACGTCGCATGGAACAGCATATTGAAGAGCGCAGATATTTTTACATTTACTTGCATCGCTCGAAGCTCTTTGGTTCGTGGCGTGCGTGGCAGCATTTGCGTTCACATCTCCGACCGCACCGCTCGTGTCTGAGGTTCTGCTACAGATCGGGGGGGGGGAGTTCTGTGTCGAATTCAATGCATAGACGTCGGCTGCAGCCAGTCTGTGGGTGAACCGGGTAACGAGAGATAGCGGTAGCAATGCAGACGCACATGGGCCACTGCAGCAGCACCCAGTCACGGAACGGCAGGTAAATATGTATATGACTCGTCGTCGGGCCGCAGACTCTGATTCGCCTCGACCCAGTATCGGGTCCGTGGTGTCCAGAGGTGACGATAATGCAGAACAGGGCCGAGCAGAACAGGGAAATCGCGCATAGATTAGAACAGGCCTTGTTCTCGGGGAGCTGTTCTCCTAAGTAGCCGGAGCAGTTCCTCTATTCTACATCTTCCTATGACATAGACTATATGAGAAGTTGGGCTTCGCCCGAGGTAACAACAGCCCGGGACTTTGTTGTCTACAGATTAGAGTTAGGTACGCATTGAAGTGAATGGCAGCATGATATTCTCTCTGGCCACCGCAGAAGGAAAATTACCTGGGTAGTACCTACATATGTACGCAACGCCATCTCTTTGGTTGCGTGTGTACGCTAGCTTTTGACGGATGCTGCACTAACCCTAGTGTTGGCGCCGAAAGTTGGAAGCTCGGCATGTGTATCTACATACAGCTAAGGCATGCTAGAAGTGCGTTTCAGGTTACGGGAATCAAAAACGCGGAGAATATTTTAGACAGGCACTAGCGTTACGAAGATGACATCGGATGCGTATCCCGAGCCGCTAAGTCAGGTTGGCCGGATGCGCTAGTCCGCCTCGTTTGAATGTACCTATCGTATCGCCTGGTACTGTACTTTGTACCTACCTATTACCTCTACTACGGAATTGTTGTAGGCAGGTCTCCATGGAGAATGACTTCATCTTCCGTGTTAAGGCTTCTATTTTCGACTTCGCGCTTCACTATCGCGGCTATCTCCTTTGATATGACGACGGAGATGACGGAAACGAGGGTTTCCGAGGATGCGAGAACCTACTTCGGTGCTGATGCTTATCAGAGCTAATACAAATTATCTTCAAGGGTAGTCCATGAGCGTGTCCCAAGGAGGAAAAGAAGTGATTGGTGATGAGATGACGCAATAGTGCTTTGCTGTACGGGTTGCCTTATCAAGCGTCCTTGGACGATTACCTAAGTTTGATGCCCGACGTCTCTTGCTAAACATAAGAACAGCAGTATACCTACTTCCCTATTCTACCAGATTTAAAACTGAGATATGACCCATGCCTTCCCTGGTTGAAATTGCCATGCTAACGCAAGAGCTATAGCCGATCGAGGATCGGTCATGTTTGATCATCTTCGCGCTTGTGGGGGAGATTTCATGGATCCATCGAAGTAGCAGTTCCTACTATAATATCAAGCAAATATAATTTCGCACCCTGTCAGGTAGCATTCGCGCTAATAATTGCCTTACACAAATTCAGAATAGCCTATACCGAGGTTGCCGTATTGATATTTCCTTATCATTATATAAACTGATAACCTTTTCAACTTTTTAGTCATGCCAATCTTTTTAAATATATAAAATAACCGTTATAATGAATAATTTTTCTTTTTAAAAAAAGAGAAGAAAGGCAAGCACTTCAAGTAGAAAATAACAGATTATAGGAATAGTTGTACTAGGCCAAGTATAAAAAGTGTGGTAAGGCCAATAGCGCAGCGACCTGCTTATATGTGACAAGTTACCCCCTAAACACCATACGACAGTAGGCCGTCCCGATAGCCGCCTGCCGCCAGCCCTATCTCCTCGGGTGCCAGAAGGTCTCACAGTAAGCGGTACCGGCTTTCACGCTAACCGTATATGGGAAAAGGTCCACTTTGGGTTCGTTACATAAGAGGAACGTGGTCAGCACCCCGGGTGCGCTCTCGTTGCGCTGGGTATGATGTGTCGATCTGTACTAATGACATATGTTGGTACAAATATCACCGCCAAAAAGAAGTGCAAATGGGTGTATATCACTAGAGGCTAGTTTGATTGGTTGTCGAGGTTCCATTTTTCGAAGAGCACGAACCAAAACGCCAGTTACCACTTACTGTGAGACCTGGCACCCGAGGAGATAGGGAAGTCGCGATGCTATGTATATCATGTCTTCAGTCTAATGAAAAAGGCCATTAGCCTATGCAGTCCATGGACAGCCCTTGTGACCACTATTACGTACCGCAGACCACAGCGAAGTATCGTGGATGTAATGCAGGCAGGTCCACGGGAGTTCTCCTGTGTCTACTAGCGCTAATGAATGTCCACTACCGATGAAGCCACTTAATACGAGCGGGACGGCATTTTTACATGTGTATTCCATCCGGGGAGGTGGACAATCGCATCATGATGATTTCACTAACGAAGAGGCGCCAGACGGGTCGCAACCGCGCGCCCCCCGGCTTCCGCCGTGGATACTGCAACCTTGTCGCCACTGGGCAGTCCTGGGCTAGGGATCTCTGATGCGCTTCCCCGCTTGCGCGGCTGAAAGCGGTGCATGCCCATAAAGGGTCAAGGTCGCGTACACTATCGACCCTCTGTGGCTTCGCTCGACGGGAGGGCCACGGTGCTAATTTGAAGGTTCAGATGCTGATAACCTCAGATATCGATGGTGAGAAAGGGCTCTACCTGGTTGGCTATTCTCTTCCCCCAGAACTGCCCCTGATTGCGGATATGTAACCAGTCTCAAGGAGGCTCTTGCTCTGTGCCCGGTGTTACCCGCTTAGCTATGCTATTTACGAGACGATCTTGGGTGGGCTCGCGCGGGGTAACTAACCACCTTGGTAGCTCCCATACACCGCGCTCAGAAGAATAATCTGCCCATGAAAGCTGGCGCTTACGGAGAATATAATGTTATGGGGTTTGCTTTCGATGTCTTTCGTTTGGCGTGCGATGAAATATCATCAACATAGGTGTCGGTGGAACCCATAGTCAGATAGTCTCCAGGCAGAGAAGCTTAACGCCAGGGTCACAGTACAGGAACAAAGTTTTGAGCTTGTATGTAGTACGATTCGGCATAATAATATGAATAGATTTAAGAACGCGCCATGGGTGGGTTACCAGTCTACCGGTATGCTCTGTGTAACTCCGGCAGACGCCATGCCGTCCGGGGTGCATGTCGATCCAATCAACCTAGCAAGCGTCACTGGTTCATCTATTTTGAGGCAGACCTTCGCGTTACTCAAGTCGTAGCAGCCAATGCTACAATTTGATACAATCGGGCGACGCGTTTCCCTTGTGTCAAGTTTCTGCAGGAGGGAAGAACGAGGCTCACACTCCGCGAGGTATGCATGGATGATTGTTCCCTTCATCAAAGGTTACCGTGCATCTTGCAGACCAAGTTCCGTAGATATCTTTCGGCTCGTCTCCTCTGCAACTTCGTAGAGAAACAACCCCCCCTCCCTCCCAGAAAATAGGTACCTGCATACAATATGCGATTCAAAGGGATCGTCGTCTGTATGCCAAGCAGGTGCAATACCTCTTCGAGATGCCATCTACCGTATTATCCCTTTAAATTCGTCCACTTGGCAAAAGCCAATGCATTAATTCCCGGGACGGGATTAGGTTTTCCTGCCTCCGTGATTAGCTGCGCAGCCAGAACTGGGCCCCTACTACGATGGCCTAAATTTATCAAACCAATTGCGGAACGTGGAAGAACTAAACCTGTTTGCGGGAGGGCCATCTTGGCGTTTGCCAAGTGGACGAATTTGAAGGGATAATACGGTATCACTATGTGCGGTCTTGTTCTTCGTCCTAATGCCAAAACGTATCTACCTTGCGAGACTTGCGCTGATCTTCGTCCTTAGTGTCTCCCCTAACATATTGACTCCTCGCAGGGATGCCCCCGCGTTGAACTAAGGTATAGAGCACAGCATGACGAGGCTAACCCAGACCTGTCGTAGGGGCAACCTGCCAAACGGGCTTGGCGGTCTTCGGTGTGGGAATCCCCGCATGGCAGGGGCACGACGTGCAGGGGATCGACTCCTGCCGTCCTTTTAGCGGGCACCACTGGCACGCTAGCCGTTTCCCGTCATCTCCACACGTACAGGGTGACTGTACTGGCGCGAAGATGGAGCGCTAGTTGAAAGGATACGCCCTGACGTGCATCCGGAGGTAGGGAAAGCCTTGCCAGAGGAGAGGAATCCAGACGGAGCTGAGCGCCGGCCTTCGCCATTGGAGCATTACTCACCCCGCCGGGACACGTTCCGGACAACCTAAACTTGCAGAAGGACTCACCCGGGAAGAGCTGCGCCGCATTAGCTGCTGGAGATTCACCAGCAGGCTTGTCTTAGAGTTGGGGGGGAGGAAGGGGGAGGGGGGTTCAATACTGAATACCTGTTATACTCATCTCTAGGGCCTAAGTGGATTCGGGCTGGATAGAGGCAAGAGAAGGTCACATTGATGGCTTGATGCCATGATCGAGGCAACCTCGAAACGAACTCAATTGACAAGGGCGACTCCATCCACTGAGAGTGGAATTCGGAGACTAACGGGACGGAATTCAGCAAATGACATTCTGCAGGCGAAGGGATTGGAAACATAAAAAGTCCGAAGCCCCAGAATTAAGGGTCCGATCGGCGCTGTGGCTTCACAATCCGCACCTAGCGTAGGTCATGTGAAAGCCTGTGAAAGCCATCAATCCAACCTAAACTAAACCTTTCTGGGCTTGTGACTGCGGTCCGCTGCCAAGACGTCCTTCTCCCAAGCTAGTACGTATCGGTCTTCAAGGCCTTTACGGACCAGACTGGACAAACTGTGGGCCAAGTCTTGATACGCTTCGAGATGATCTCCATTGCGGGGGAGAGAGGTTCTCCTGGTGGTTCGAGCGGCAAGTCTATCGCCACTACCTTGGGAATGGCAGATTCATAGGTGCATTTGTGAAAAGTCAACACGTGAGCGGTTCTTCTAGTTCTGTACCGAGGATTAATCAACACGCCGCAAGTGCCTGCATATCCATTTCCATCTTGCTGGATGGCACAAGGAGGGGGATAGGGTTGCCAACGACGTCAACAGCGTATATTGCTCACTAGAAATCTACTCAACGTAGACAAATCATAGGTCTTTTACCCATATACGCAGCACCAGAGCAGACTTTTATGGTAGCAGCCGCGCTTAGAATTCCTAAAGGTTATGGACTGTGGAAGACTCCGGCCCTCCTTCTTACGACGACTTAATTACATGCATATGCAGAGCTAAACTACCAATAGAGTATTGTTGGTCCAACGCAGGGGGGCCAACCAAGACAATACGACGCTCCTTGGCGTTCCGAATCGGGAAATTCTCGTATTGTAGCACACCGGTCCCCCCGGGTGGCCTGTGCTGCACCGCGCAAGCTGAAGAATCACTCGTGACTGGCCTAGTCCGGAACCCCTCCTCTCTATCGTGGGAGTCTTTTCTAAGAGAAAGGGATAATCGAAAAGAATTGGTGAGCCCTTTAGGTTGTTTGCATGTACGAGAAGCGGGCGCCTTCGGAATTGTCGTAACGACACGGTAGGCACAGTAAATGTGCCCACCCGGCCAATGACTTCGAAGCTTTCGTTCGTCCGCTTGGGACCTAGAGTTGAGACGCTACTGCTGCTCGCTCTTCGGCAGAGTTTCCGGTGATAAATCAGGGTGCCTGCAGAATCTCATGCGCGGTGACACAAATGGCGATGGGACTGTAACACATTACATACATGTGCACTTATCCGGCGAGTTAGGTTTGCGCCTGGTATGCACAATAACATGGCGTGCCATAATGTGTGCTACTCAGGTAGACGCAGGCGTTTGACGTTGGGCGGCGAATAGCAAGCATTCTGAGAGAAGTGTCTATTACAGATAACTCGCCCGCAAGTCGAAACCAATAAAGATATTAGAGAACTTTTACCGTTATACCTATCTCACGGGGACCCGGAGGGGAACAGGAGGGTGCAAACAAGAGAAATACGGTTATCTGGGGAAGATCACCAGGCTCCTAGCAGATACACCCGATCTAATGCGCCGCGCGGTACTCTAATTGGATGATAGGGAAATACTATATTCTCACCAGAGCTTCCCCAACTCCTCCGCTGTTCTTTGGATCACGGGTGACGACTCCATCAAGACATGTGAGGCCCTCAACAATACACCCCGATTGCCGTTGAATAATAGATCAAGCAGATTTGTTTCTGGAAACGTCTCATCATAAGATACCTCGTACATAACTGGGTCATATTCTCATATCAAGCCACATGCGAAAGCTATAGTCGATGAACAAGCAACGGCGAAGTCAACTTACGCACGGGCTTTTATATACCGTGGTTCTGGTTGTGTTGTAGACTATTACCAGATTCGAGATCGAGTTGAGATCAGATATACTCAAGCATATACGTAAATCTGCACCAGGGCTACGTCCATAATAGCGGAACTATCGGCAACATTGATAATAGCCGTCAAGATCGAGAATTTCCTGGCAGTGTTCATTCACCCCCACTTACCGAGTCGCGGCCCCTTGGCAAGTTGTAATGGTCTCATCCACATGCAGTGCACCGTAACAAATACTCCTGAAGCAGGTGATACAGCAGGCGGAGGGCATGTGTTGATGCGAACTATTATATCCAGCATCCTGTCTCGTGCGGGTAATAACAACCTTAGCCGCACCCGGATTGCGGTCAGCATAGGGAAGAATACGCTGCTCAGATTTTGCCCAAGTCATAATGTGACCTGCTGAGCCGTGCTTGGGTTATCTTACCAAGGGCGGACTAACGTCAGATGAACGATTTCTCAATTCGTAAGTTTGTCCCGCTCAACCGATTACCTTAAACGGCAATATGGGTCCCGCTGCACGTAAGAAAAAAAGCACTGACCGGCTATGCCAACGGATTAGCGCCAGCATGGACCACTTCCACTCAAAATCGATACGGGTTACATTAGTTGGCATCTCGGAGGATAGATCGCCTCAGTCCTGCCAGGTGGTATATCAACCGGCTTACAAGCAACAAGAGCCCTTCGTCATCGGCAATGTGCTCTTCCGAACCCCGGCAGCAGGTCTATCCGTTGCCATACCAGCGCTGTTGTAGACGAAAAGCTTTAGAGGTTCCGGCCGGGAGACAGTTGCAAGCAACACAGTACCGTAAAATCAATCAAAGATTTGGAAAAGGAAATGATACCTTCCCATATCCCATAACGCTTTGGCCGACCAAACAACAATTTTTTATCGCCACGTGCTTATCGCTTCCTCGGTGATCAACCAATGTGGTTGGTGGATTGATAGATACCTAAAGTACACTGTGTGCGGTGCTCGGCTTTTGATATCGAGACAGAAGGGACTGAGATGTGCATCGCTATGGAAAGATGAATTCGAAGAACAATGATCGGCAACGGACTTGGAAACCATGAGGCTGGTTGTTGAGGGTCCGGCCACGCCGATGCCATACTTGAACAAGCTTGCGAGTAGCCAATCGGGTTAAAGGTGCCCTTAGGAACCCCTGGCATGTTTCGAAAACTTTCTGATCTATCGATATCTCCGAAATAAATGACATACGAGCGACGACACAGTTTTCAGACCTCGCATCACCAAAGACTAGATATTAGCGGCTAACTGGCCTCAAGCCGCTAGATGGGAGAAGAAAGCAGGCAGCTCTTACCGGGCTGCTGTATCGACCTGAAACGAGGCCGGGAGCCAGTTGACGTCGGGATTGATGCTGAGGTCTAGCTTTTCCACGACGATATAGCGTCAGGTTCGGAGGGCAGGCCCTTTATTGTGAAGTTCATAAGACTTTGCCTCGATTAGGTAATATTAAGCCCCAAGGTGCTGGTGAAAGAAGGTCCAAGATGTGCGGTAGGAAGAGCTCCATTTTCTCTGCTCTGGAGACTCCTGTGAACCCCCGCATCCGTCACATCAGGCCGTATGCACCTTTCCCCCTAGCAATAGGCGTCGTTCTTGGCCGGAACAAGTAAGGAGATGTATTACTGGTGATGCGGGGACCGGCATTGACGAGTTTAGATCTTGGTTGAATGCATCGATGCAACTGCTTGGACTTTTTCGATGCCATGAAGCGCAGGTGACTGCTATTCGCGCTGCTAAGAAGCGCCATTGCGACGTGATCGTTCGTCTGCAGCAGTGGGCATGGAACCTCCATAAGCGAGGAGATGTGATACCCATCACCCAGTCTCATCACCCGTTACCTGCAAGAGATGAGCCTCCGCAGGAGTCGTGGGGGGCGTTGTCAACCAAACCAGAGGACCAATCTCAGACGAGTTGGGGATTGAAGTGGTGAGCTGGAGAAATGGATGCGCCGATGTCGGCGGCTGCCTACATGAAAACGTCGAGTTCACAACTAGGTCTTTTAATTGCTACGATGTCTGTTTCCATCCAATTTCATTGATGAAGAACAATGAGACAGTGTCTCACTCATCAGAACACTCTCGCCTTTAGGAAACAAACCGACAAGGCCTCACCTCGTTCCGACAACCTGACCTCCTGCATAATTCGTCAAAGGACAGAACAAGGGTCGAAGGTGCACAGCACAATTGTTTCAGAGTTTCTCGCTGATAGTGATAAGTCAAAAACGGAGAAGAGGAACACCTAAACGAAGTTAAGCGGTAGGGGTTTCTCTTATCACCGCCTGGGGTTTAGTGTGCGAGTAGGTAGCTTAATGCACCCTGGATCCCTCGGTGTCTCCTTCCGTAACTTCACCTACCTACTTCGGTGTCGCTTGTCATATTTTTTGCCTGTCTGGGACGCGAGAAACATAGAGTTACATCGGAAAGTTTCTTTCGTTCACACCTTTTCAAATGTGGCTCAAAATCTACCAGGTTATTAGCGGCGGCGGATCTTACAAGGGTGCCTATATGTCGCAGGTTGATAAGGATCACTAACTCCGACTTCCCCGTATTTATGTCAGGAACGAGGCTGCCACTCTATAACAAGAGCGTTATTTTGCAAGGCCAAAAGTATATATTATATCGCATGGTATGACG
Source organism: Monosporascus sp. GIB2 (assembly GCA_004155935.1). Taxonomy (NCBI): domain Eukaryota; kingdom Fungi; phylum Ascomycota; class Sordariomycetes; order Xylariales; genus Monosporascus; species Monosporascus sp. GIB2. Next base: position 121,562 of record QJNV01000111.1, on the reverse strand, counting down.
ATTGCAGCCCAGTACCCTGCCATGTGCTATGGATAAACACCACAGAACGAACCCCCACCGCGATGGTCGCCTATTAAAGATTAAGATATTCGCCTATTGGTGGGGAGGCCATGATTGAGGAGGACGTCTCATTAACATTGACATTCGTAAAGCCAGATCCAGTCCACGCTTACCTATGTAATCTTGTCCCTGAAACATTACGTACCTGAAGTAGGCTGTCATCAAACTTCATTATGGCAGAAGAAATACAAAGTCGCGGCAGCAGGGGGATCGGTGTCTGATGAATATGTCCCAGTCCCCTGTGAACCATTATATCCCCCAGAACGGCGCAACGGCGGATGGCAACCCCCGATAGCCTCCCTATGCCTGAAGGTTCTAGAGCTCAGATCAGCCCACATCCAGCCCCTACAGAATAAGCCTATGGAGATGGCTCTAGTGTCTAGGTTCAGAACCCCACCAAAATCGGAATTTATCTCAGACAGATAAGATGCGATGCCATCATGTCATATATTCGAGCGCTTGTCGTTCTTTGACAACTGCCGGATTGCATTTATACGCTTTTATCTGCCAACCTTGTATGGGTTTGTCTTCGTCATGCCCAGGCGCCGGTAGTAGCAAGCTCTACCTCCTAGGAGATTTCAAGGCGATGCCTTTAACCCCCCTGTGTATTTCCTGGCCGCCTAACTATGATACAGTGTTATTGCATGGGTGAAGGTACCTGGCAGACTGCATATGCAGGGATGGTGTTAGATTGGGTCGTTTCTCTCCTCGATCTGCAAAAGAAGTGCTCGGCCTGCTTCCGGGCTAGTGAGGCGGTGCAGGTAGGCATGTATATCGAAGCTTTATCCACCGTGGCCTCATGGATGGCGAATAGATTATTCTCCGAGCAAGGCAAGGGTCATGTTATTCTGCAACCAGTGCCCATATCATTACGCCGTAATGACCGAGGCCTAATGAGTTAAGTTGCGATTCTTCCAGATACTTGAATATATAGTCGTGGGATACATCCTCGTATTGTAATAGGGGCTATACAAGCTCTGTTCGTTGGGTATTCGCAAGGCGCACGCACCTTTATTTCATGTAAACAATTACAAAAAGGTACTCGCGTTATCCACCATTAAATATATGCGGCGCATTTTCATCTGTACCTTCATCGGCACTGGGCTATAATAACTCTCCCGGGCGGGCCCCTGTAAGCCTGTGTTCTCGGTCCTAGTCCCCATGTCAACGCCTTTCCTATTCTGTACATACCCCCTTGCTGTTCCTGGTCCACCCTGTCCACTTATGCAGCTAGAACGACATGCCTACCTCTGTTACACCAAGGGTCAACGATACCTGGGAGCTACTTCAGGTTATCATCGATGGCCACCAACTGACATGGATAACTAGTCAGTCCTCTTAGAGTAAGAAGCAGAAGAAGCCACCACTGAGGAAAGGCATGTATACATAGAAGCAAAAAGAGGCGGATCGTCATCTACGTCCACTCATCTCGCAACCTTCTTTTACTGACACCGCCTACCGCATACTACATACATACTACCATACAAGTAGTCCTGCAGGTTATACTCCAAACTCATCTCTCGTCAACGCGGGGGGCCGTTGTATAATTGCTCATTCTGTGTAGAGCCACTCATTCAAGTACCGATGAAAATCGCTGGCGAGTTGGGGACTGTTACGTTTAGATCTTTCGCTCCCTCCTTTCTGTCTTCAAGAATCCCGACATCGCCTATTGTAATTACTTTTTACTACAGTTCAACATTCCGGGAACCATAAACAGACAGGTCTATCTGGATACCCGCGCTTTATACTACCGACTTTCGACTACGACGCCTACATCGCTAAAATACCTTATGTGTTGATTGCCGGCTATATATTCTGGTGCCAACATCCATCTTTTTACGAATAACTTCTGCGCCCTTGGGTGGCACACCGGCGTCCCCTAACAAGATTGCTACTAAAGAGGTGGTGTTTTGCGGCGTCGATAGTCTATATAGCCAAGGTCCTCAACGCTGCCCGACAGTGCTTCGTTACCTGGCTCTGGGCCCCAGATACTTAAGAAAAAACTCCACCATATCTGCCGGCTGGTCGCAGCAGATACACCCTGACACATTGTTGCTCATATCTCTGCAACCTCGGGGTGGGACTCGCCAGGCCTCGACCATCTATGAACTCGTCGACACTATCGGGAAGATTCCAATCAGTGCTGATCGACGATACCACTTGCTAGACTCCGAGCGTCGCGGCCATAACCAGCAGTATTTGCGGACTTCTGCTTGAGTTCTTAGCCTCCGCTCCCGATCTCGCCTTGACATTATACGATACTGGCCGAGTACGTCCAAAGGTCTCGCAGCTCAGAGAGTTTGGCTCAGGCCTTATCGCTAGGCTCTTTCAATATATATAGCCACCGTCCCATCTCGCCCGGGTCGTCCAAGAGGCTGGTGCCGTTGGAAGGTGGTGAGCTGTTGGTAAGGCCACATTCTGACTGTTTACGACATTTTCTACAATATTTACTATTCATAGGTTGATTAGTCTCTCGACTGGAGATAGTATCGTGACGCTGACCCCCTTTTCTCCTGACGATCCTTTCAGCATATGTCATGCGCACGAGCGCCGCGAGTCAGCAGTTAGTTCTATTCAGTACTTGGTAGCCCGTCTGGACGCGGCCCATAGGTTCCTTCTTCAACCAAACTTCTTCCCATTTTGAGACATATCGCTTTGGTGTTTCTGGGTTCCTTCGACGAGCTAGCTTTGGCACGTCTTGGGATCTATTGAATAACCTTCCAGACTGGTGAGTTTGACCTACAACCAGAACCCCTGTTTCACCATTAAATCCCGCGGTCACTGCTGGATTCTAACCATTCACTCGAAGTATGCGGATAACGATCCATCGTCTCATCACCCAGCATCTTCTCTCCCAGTCCGGGACCTGAAGTGCCTCTCTAGCGTCAGAGCTCACTTTGACATTTGGAGCTGTCATCTTTTCCAAAGATAATCCTCTGAAGGACACCGCCACGAATTATCTCCTGATATTTTCTGAGACCGTTCAGTTTTATATGGTCCATAGCCAAGGGGTACTGTGCCTCCCTTTTAAGCGGTCCCCGCCACGCTTGTCACTATCTCCAACTAGGCAGCTGCGCGTCTCTAGTGGTGTTTGCTATTCAATTTCTCACGGAATCATTATATATCAAGGATATATAAGCGGGTCTTAGCACGATTGGCTGTTTGGTTCTTCGTGTTCCTCCTTGTGCCAGATGTGAAGGCCATGGCTGGCAGGAAGGTAACTGAAGCTGAGCAAGCAGCTCGTCCTCACAGATGTGAAGGCGTGGAAGATGGTAGAGCATGCGGTAAAGTATGTGCGGAAGTCTCATCTGATTTTGAGCTGTTGTCATTAGTTGTCGAGTCGCTTACGCAATACTAGGCTTTTAATCGCAAGTCAGACTTACTCAGACATGAGCGCATACACACTGGCGAAAGACCGTATCCCTGCAGCTGGGTCGGGTGTGGGAAGAGTTTCATTCAACGCAGCGCCTTAACGGTGCACACACGAACACATACAGGCGAGAAACCTCACAACTGCCCGTTCCCCGGATGTTTAAAACGCTTCGCAGACGTACGTTATCCGACATGGGCCTCCTCTCTTTGGCCGGCAGCTCTAACAGTTTTTCTGATTTTGCGTAGTCTTCAAGCTTAGCTCGCCATAGGCGCATCCACGAGGGCAAAAGATCACACACATGTGAATGCGAGAGCAGGTATATCCGTGTTGGACGCATCGAGAAGCGCCAGAAACTGGCGACAAACAAACGTCAAAGGCGAGCACATGAGCAGCCCGCTCGCTGTTCGGAGCACGATAATTGCATCTCGAGATCGGACAGCATGGAAGCCCCCACGCCCTCTCAAGGTTCTTGGGGGCAGTGGCATCCCCAGCCATCCGACGGACAAAATGATCCCAAAGTAAATGCCGTGCAGCAGACTTCAACATTCGGCAATTTTCGTCACCAACTGGGTGTCTATAGTCACCGCAACTCTTACCCTTACGAGCTCGCAAGTCCTCTACACGAGGTTACTGCAGAAGCCCTACAGCATCATCAACGCATGGTATCCCAGTTCCCGATGGCTGTACCCATGCCTATACGCCCTGTTTACGAGACGGATCGGAACAACCCCCACATCGCGGTTATGCATGCTCACATAGTCCCATACTTTCCAGTGCAGGAGCACCAAGGATCCGAAATCGGATTGGATGTCTCTGTTGCCGGTTACCCCGTGTCCACTCAGATCTCTCCTATGCAGTACTCTCCGGCCACGCCCCAGACCTCACCAGCGAATATGTGCGCCTCCCAACTTCAACCCCATCAACATCTCCAACCAGCGCCAAATACGATGCAGTCAAGGCCGATGGAAATTGGGGAGCAGACGTCATACGCGACAGACGAACAACATATGGATGCGAGCACCTATCAACCTGAGCTGACCCCGGCTCGTTCCCTATCAATCGAGCATCCTTCTCCACATCCGGCGCCTCCATTTTCAGAACAGAACCACCAGGAGGTATCCACGCCCGATGAAGATTGGTGTTCCCCAGTCTTAGAAGCGCACAAAGTGATGGGAAGGACGATGCCGGTCTATTTTATTCCCAACGGGGACTTCTTCAAGCCGGAGTACAGCGATCCGTCGATGCAAATGCCCGGCGACAGAATCAACGATATGTAATCATTAACTTATTCCTACCTCTCTTTATCCTGAGGCCATCTATCCACCTGGTCAGCAGGGATGCCTCTTGGCTCGCGGTGTGTTTTGTTTTCAGCTGAAGAAGTCTTATTAGTCGACACTTGGGCTCTTCCACGTACCACCCACTCCCACGGTGGAGTCAAGTCACGAAACTCTCGCAAAATGCATACTCCCATTACGCGACACACAGTCCACGCAATATAACCGTCGACCGTCAAAAATCGTACACAGACGCACTATCCCCGTATGGATCTACAGTACTATATACCCGGTTGCTTTTCTCCCGACAGACATCATCTCTGGCATTCATTGTATGTGCGCTGCTGCTTTGGGCGCTACTGGTAGGACACGCTCGTACAAAGGCTTGTAATTACATATAATACCGTTCAGCGACTGCGTGACGGATGGGCTGGGATAAAAGGCGTCTCAGGACCGCATTTGAACACGCGGATGGGATATTATGAGTATCACGTTACGAACCAGGTTAAAAGGCTCGACACTGGGGAGCGGTTCTATAAGGATATTTGAGATCGGGTCGCCGAGGTCATCGGCGTTCATTCGGGGATTCCCATTCAGGATTACGAGCTCATATTCGCCTCTTAAGGCGAACGGTCGACAGGACGCTAATATTGAGGCTATGGGGCTTACCAGGGCTGGCAGTCAGCGGCGGTGAATTAAGTGTGTAACTGTATTTTAGACATAGAAGTCGAACAAAAAAGGCTTGAACGGAGACAGTTCAACCTAATCCGAGGCTTATTGAAGCCATTGCGCCTCTACATATTTCTTGTAGTTACGTGATTACCCATGTAAAGATGTGTGTGCATGCATCGCATTCTCCGTTTGGGCTTGCATACCTGTACGGGCGTATCAGGGAACTAATCCAGGTCGTGTCCTTCCACCTGCATGCTCCAATATAGGTACTTAGTAAACAAGAGACCAGTGAAAGGGTCTTCCGAGTTCCGAACTAGGCATTCCCTTCCACTCTGTCGCTAAGGGTGTTTTGACAGGATATACATGACATGGGTGGAGCTGATTCCTCGGCCTATTTTAACTCCAGAGCTTCTTAGTTTACCTGATGGAAAAGAGCCGATGCGCCGCCGGGCGGACTCCGTATATCTGCTCAAGTGGACCGATCCACTGCAGTAAGGTTCAGGTCCCCCACATTACTAAAGTATTAACCTCCAGGGTTATTGGTAAATTACCTAGCATGTCCTTGCATTGGTCGCTTTTATTTAACCTTAACTCGTCAAGCTTTAAGTAGGTTCGGCACGGATTCGGGAGTGCGCTCGGGTAACCTACTAAAGCCTAACATCCCTTTTAGATCGGAAGTAGACCCCCACCATCATAGTCATGGCGCCTACAAAAGCATAAGCCACTAAGCAGCCTTAACTCTCAGGGAGATCCATACGCGGACCAAGCAGCCAATTGCCAGGTATGAACTTGGCCAGAAACGTTACGTACCTAGTGTAGATAGCCATTAATAACGAGACCTGCCAAGGTTCCTAACCGCTTTCTGGGCGGTATCTGCCAGATGGATGTTGCTTTATATCTGGTACCACATACGAAGGGAGGGAGCCATATGTTACTTTGCTGCCTCAAGCGGGCTGCCATCATATGCACCAATAGGATGCTCACAAATGCATTCCACTTTCCTTTTTGGGCCAGCGCGCTAGTGAGTATAGGTGTAACTGATGGAGGAGGCTGAGGCGTTATAGTGCAGTGTCGCCATAGACAATAATTGGCCTTCGGTTAGATAGAATTCCCAAAATCTTTCTGCTATGACAACCCGCGTCTATCGGCCCTATGTATTTATGCTACCTAATACTTCTGGTGGATCAGAAAACGCACCTGCAGCGGCCAACTGCCGGGAGACGTTAGTGCTAGCTGGCCATTAATATCTAATAGGTATTGTTGGAGACCGGGTATAAACGCCGATGGAGTTTAGCTCATATGCGCAGTTATCGCCGCCGAAGAACCCGATCGGTAATAAGGGAGTCAAAACGGTAAGTATTATCGGGATCACAGTAGTGGGCCTATTGTGACGTCGTCACTTCGGGTCATCATTGATTGAACCCCGCGATGGAGCCATTCCGATGCGGGCCACTGCTACCGAGCGTGATAATATATATATATCTTATAACCCATTTGACTCTCTGCATCGTTGCCGTCGCTTTGAATCCGCTCAAGAACCGTAATTTCAAGTGAACGTAGTATTGAAAAATCACCAGATTTCACCGCGCATACAAAAACCCAATGGCGAAAGTACTTCTAACAGGTTCGTGATATCTGCTTCAGAGCTACCCCGCGCAAGTCAAATTGATAGGGTAATGCGCCGAGAGAAAGAACAGGATATTGACTTGACTGCACAGGTGGATCTGGCTTCATCGCCGGTATGTAATAAGGGAACGCATGGGTACCCACGCCTGCCTGCATCTACTAACATTCAGGAACCAGCCCATGTGCTTGAGCTGCTGCTCAAGCGGGGATACGAGGTCGTGACAACCGTCCGGTCGGAAGACAAGGCCGCCAAGATCCGGGAGGCGCACCCGGGCGCCAAGCTGACGGTGGCTATCGTGCCCGACATCGCGAAGCCGGGTGCCTTCGACGAGGTGATGCAGACGCCGGGCCTCGAGTACGTACAGCACACGGCATCGCCCTTCCACTACAACTGGAGCGACGCCAAGACGGAGCTGCTGGACCCGGCCATCCAGGGGACGCTGTCCGTACTGCAAGCCGTCAAGAAGTATGCGCCGTCCGTGAGGCGCGTCGTCATCACGAGCTCCTTCGCGTCCATCCTGTCGGTCGAGAGTCTCGCGGACCCGAACAGGACCTTCAGCGAGGCCGACTGGAACCCGCTGGGCTACGAGGACGGGCTCAAGGGGGACAAGGCGACAGCGTACCGCGTGTCTAAGAAGTACGCCGAGAAGGCGGCCTGGGACTTCGTCGAGGCCGAGCGGCCCGGCTTCGACGTCGCCACGATCTGCCCGCCACTGGTCTTCGGCCCCGTCGTGCACCACCTCAACTCGCTGTCGGCCGTCAACACGAGCAACCAGCGCTTCGTGGCCCTCATCCAGGGCGGCTGGGCGTCCGAGATCCCGCCGTCGGGCGTCTTCCTCTGGGTCGACGTCCGCGACGTCGCGCTCGCCCACGTCAACGCCATGGAGGCCGCCGAGGCCGGCGGCAAGCGCTTCTTCACCACCGCCGGCTACTACAGCAACCGCGACATCGCCGACGCCGTCCGCCGCAACTTCCCGGACCTCGCCGGCAAGCTGCCCGGCGAGGACGTCCCGGGCGGCGGGTACCCCGAGGGCGGCGTCCACAAGTACGACAACTCCCGCGCCACCAAGATGCTGGGTATCGACTGGATTCCCCTCGAGAAGAGCGTCGTCGATACCGTCAAGAGCCTGCGGGCGGTCGGCGCCTGAGGGGAGAGAGTGCGCGAAGTTTCGAGCTGGCTGGGGGATGGTGATGATGCCGAATTTTGTCGTAGAAGACCATCGCGCTAGGTAGAGTATTATTGGGTTCATGACAAGCTGATGGGATGGTTTCCTGGGATGTATGTCCAAAGTGGCAATAAATCGGGGTAACCAGTATTTAACTATGTAGACACGGAATTAGCATAGAGGAATGATGACGAAGAACCACTTATCCAGGGCCAACTCGAAATTTATTCGGATTGCAAAAATTGCAGTCTGCCCCTATCCCCGCATATATCCCTTACGTTGTCATTCAGGATTATCTTATAGGTATTCGATTATTCCCAACGTCAGCTAGATCCTACAATAACCCCTCCACCTCCACCCCTCAACTCCAGGGGACAACTAACTCTAGGACAATCGGTTATTTTTAAAAACGCCGCCGCCATCACCGCCCCTTTTCCAGGCATCCAAGACCAATCAATAACTCCCACCCAACTTCTCTAAGTCCAGATCCCGCAGCGCAACCACCGTCCCCTCGTGTCCACCGGCACCACCACCGCCGGACGCCTTCCTGTCCCTGGAACGGCTCATCGGATTATCATTATCGCTGCCCCTCTTCCTCGCGCCTCCCCCCACTCCGACGCCCGGTCCCCCTCCCCCCGTCCCGCTCCAGCTGCCCCAGCTCTCACGCGTCTCGCGCGCGTACGACTCCGTCAGCTCGCAGAGGTCGCGCGCCGACAGGTCCTCCCTGCTGCCGGCGGCGGCAGTGACCGTGGTGGGCGACCCCGGCAGCGCCACGCCTATCGTCTCGTGGTAGTGGTGCAGCTTTTCGCTGCTGCCGGCCGCCACGGGCCGCTGGGGATGCTGCTGCGGAGGGGAATGGGGATGGGGAAAGGTCGGGGACCGCGGTGAGACTGGCACGGAGAGCGTGCTCGTCGGCGACGGGAGGGGGTGGTAGTACTGCTGCTGCTGCTGCTGTTGTTGTTGGTGGTGGTGGTGCGGCGGCGGCGTCGGCGGTAGCGCCCGGTTTGGAGGCGGCCCCGCGGGCGCCGCCACGGCAACGTCCGGCGACATCTCGTGCCCCGCCCGCGTCGGCGACAACGACGGCGTGCCCGTACCCGTCACAGTCGCGGTCCCCGAGTCGACCGAGTTCGCCTTGGAGAACCCCGCACCGCCGGATAACATTAGGGCCGACCGGGCGCCCCTAGCCGCCGGGTAGCTGCCGAGCGAGCTGGCGCTGTCCCGCCCCAGGAGAGGCGTGACGACTGGCAGGGGTGGCTGGAGGGGCGAGTTGGGGCCCGCCGTTCCCACTGGTGTGTGCCGGCGATGCTTGTGGTGATGAGGATTCTGGTGGTGACTGTTGTTGCTGTGGAGCGGAAAGAGCTTGTTGTAGTAGCTGGGGGGCGACGACGCGTGGGTAGGGGGTGCCGGGGGGGCGCCCAGGTACTCCGAGGACGGATACACGCTGGTCGGCGAGGAGGGCGCCGTGGGATCGCCGCCGCCGCCCAGCGTGGGGATGAGCGAGAGAAACTTGCGGTCGCTTAACCGCGCCGGGGGCGGTGTCGAGGGTGCGGCACTGGCCGCCGCCGCGGCCGACGGCGAGGGCGTTATGAGGGGCGTGTGCGCCCCACTCGGAGCCTGCGAGAAGGAGCCGCTGTGGTGGCGGGGGGAGCGGCGCACGGCCCTGAGGTAGCCCTTGGGGTCCTTGCGCCGACGCCGCATGACGAAAAGCGCGAGCAGGATGATCACTATGAGCGCTATGCTCGCGCAGGTACCGATGGCGGCCTTGCTGCCCACGGCGAGCCCCGTCGATGACTGCGTGGCCTCCGCCTTGACGATGTCCGGGGCGGCGCTCGGCGGGTTCCCGTCTGGAGTCGGCGGCGTGAACGTGGCCCTGGAACTGGAGGTTGAACTGAAGACGGTGCTCGACGGGTCGTTCTGCAGGGTGAGCGTCTTTATCCCTTCTACTGATACCTCTGCTGTCTTGCTTGGGCGGCCCCGCTGGTCAGACTGCCCCGGGTCCGGGTTGACTTTTACTTCGTTGGCGCAGATCTCTGGCTTGGGGCTCGGCGGGGGGCCCGGGTCGAATATGGAATAATAGTTATATCTGGCGTTGTCAGCTCGACGCCCGTGGCTTGACCAGTGGGCAGGTGGTACATACCCCCGGCATACGTTGATGATCAGGTCGACGTTGGCTGGTGGCTGAGTGTTGGTAACTGGGCTTACTCTGCGTGTGCTTTCTTCCGCGGTGGTGGTAATCACTCACGATCTTGATCAACTTCGCAGTTCGCCACACCACAGAAAGTGGAATCACATGTGTATAGCTCCCACAGATCCTCATTAGGCCCGCTTCGCGATAGTATGCGGCAGATGTCTCTGTAATTATCGCCGGTCTCGCCGGACCTGGCTCTGATAAATTGGTCCCTGCAGGCGCGGATACAGGCCGTCGGGTTCCTCAGACCAAACTCCTCTGGTCCCGGACGACCATCTCTCTTGTTATTATTACCTTTACCGTGAGCGTGCTCGAGGCTGACCAAGGTCACTTGACGCTCGCGTTCCTTTGGGTGTCCCATGGTGAAAACAGGGGTTTGGGGAGCCGTCTATTGGGCATGCAGATTTATATCGATTATATGGCGGCAGATAGCGAGAGGCATAATTTGGGATGTGATGTCTGCCTACTCTATCAACGCGATGTCAGGGTGTAAACGAGTGTTAGAGGAGTCTCAGCTATCCGTATGGCTAGCGGCGACCCTGGGGAGAGACAATTGCTGTTAGAAACTGATGGGGCCGCATCCAATCTATCTATCTTCTGCACCGGCCTCGCCACCGCAGCAACCTTGCCATGTGGGAATATATATTTACGCAAGGGTCTCTCCAGGAGACCCAGGTCCACGATGACACAGCGCGATGACGTCTAGCAGCGACAGGTTACCGTGTGTGCTGTGTTGAGCGAGAGATGGTGCAAGATGGTCAGAGTAACTGGGTGGGATGGGACGGCGTAGGGGGCACGACCGGGTCGCAGGATACCCCAGCACAGGCTAGTGCTGCGCGTGTTACACGGGTCCTGCATCTTTCCGTACCCGACGAGAATTACACTCTCGTATGGGAATCTAGAGTGGCGGGTGTGCGACGTCGCCTATGGGAGCTGGCGAAGACCTGCATGTACCCGCTTATCCCCTCTGTGGAAGCCAGAGAGGACTCAGGGGAAAAGATGCTGGAAGATCGTACTTACAAAAGAGCCCCGACATATGCCATGTGTAAGACCGCGAGGCCGCAGAGCCTGTATGGCCTGCAGAGGGGACTTGCGTTCCAAGATTCGAGTCTTATATTCTCACAAACCTGCATGCTGTGGGTATCGATTGTGCAGGTATTGACCGAGATGGTCCCCGAAAGACTCCGGAGTTGATGCGCCTTACCTATGTATCACGTGCTGCTGTTCTACACGGATCTATATACCACCCAGGTTGCCATCAACATCGGATCACCGCGATCCCATCTCACGAGGCGATAGACGATGCGGTTATCAGAAGAGATCGAAACGTTCCATTCGGCTTCAAAACTCCTTGCAATACCTGCAGTGAGTTTGGGCTCGGATTCTGGACTTCTATCACTGCTTGGTGAGATTAGGGTGCGATCACGGCCAGTCCGTTGGATCGACAGCAGCGATGATGGGGACCTTGAGTTGAGGAGTCGCACCAGCCGAAATAAACGCCGCGTACGGGAGCTAGCGTCCAGAGGCGTCTGCCAACGGCTTGAGTTCGTTGGTCAATTGTGCTGATTTAGGATTGAAGGTGACTTAGAGCCGGCGCCGAACACGAAACGATCTTGGATGGACAATCTTGCGTTGAACAGGTATGATACAACGCACATCCAATAAGTTCTTCCGATAAACGAGCAGCCACAGGTTCCTGTGATACTCCGAGATACGTAGGCGGTTCGCGCCGTGTCACTGTGTGCCCGTGGGGATGGGACGGGTTTGAGAGAAATTCGGTATCTAGGCAAATGTTTGCTAAGGGATAATTGGGTACGCTTGTCAATTCAGCTACGTACTTCCAATGGCAATGTTTGCCATTGCAATTTGAAGCATTGAATGTATGACACTGTCCGGCGACTGCCCCTTTTAGGTAAGTGGAGCGTGGCCCCTATAATGGAAGACGGCGGATTTCAATATCAAGTGTAAGCAGAACGGTGAACTGGTGAGACTTCAGCAGCATAGGTACCGGAGAAGGCCGGGTGCAGAGGGTTACTCTCCGCATATGTGATGTGCTTCATACCAGCCAATAGTTTAAGTCCGTATACCCGTCTTATATCAGCTTTCTCGAAAACATCGCAGATAGTCGGCGACCTTGGCAAGCTGGGCTTAGCCTGTTGTGTTCTGGACTACGCGTCTCTGTATGAAGAACATACTGTGTAGTAGTAGCGCTATTGTTGGGGCTCCCTGCAAGGGGTCGGGTGTTATTTTTGACCGTCGTATAAATAAATCCCAAGGCTGGACTTCACGTGCAAGCGGGTAAGTATTGACCTGGCAGGCGCTGGTCAAAAAAAATGGCGCACCACTCCGTCTAGCTTCAAAATCGCACTCAATATGCCAATATCATGACAACTTTACCCCTTGATAACTTAGCAAAATCGATGACGACGATGTAATATTTTTGCATCATTATTAAGAATGAAGCTTCGCGATCATAACGAGTATTTTTCTATCTTTTTTTTTCCAATTGTTTCATATCTTTTTGAGTGGTAATTATGGCCGCTAATAGTACGGCTAATTTAAGGTTGGGAATTAAAGAGCTAGCTAAGGAGAAGCAAGCTATTATGGATAAGGGTTGGCAAAAAGCTATATTTTAATCGATGGTACAGCGTTAAAAGACGTTATTAATAGCGGAGGATAACGTATAACCTATTAGATTAACGGCTGAAGTTATCATGAAACGTATTTTTAAAGCTTCATATCCATTGTATCGCATATAACCCTTGTTGCATCTTGATATATATGTAAATTGCATGGAATATTAGATGGTGGGGCGGTTGGGTGCGCCATTTCTATTGACTAGCGCCTGCCTGGGCATGATTGGACGGCTGCTTTACAACCCAGCTGAGGCGTTTAAATGTGGCGTCCCGAAAGCGAGCGTATAACATATCAAGCTTTCCGCCTATAGGGATAATATTGCGATGAGCGTTCATATTCACTCCGCCTAGCGATTAGTAGACCGTCTATAATGCATTCGAAGAGTTCTGGAGTAGCCCGGAGGACGGAGCCGTTTGGGGAAGTGACGTAACTGAACTCAGTAAGCTGCCTCTTCTGCGGAGATCCAATGTCAGTTCTGGATTAATTCTCTTATGCATCGGCTATTGGTAAGCCACGTCTCGGGATATTGTCATCGACCCTGCGCAATATGCCGAATGCGGGCTTGAAGAGGCCAAAAACTTGAGTCCCATGTTAACCCAATATCAAATTGACAGCGTATTTGATCAAATCGGGTGTCTGGAAGATGAAGCCCAGCATCGCAAGCCAGAGTTCGACATAGCATTGGGGGCAGTGCATGTACGGTGACAACCAACTCGCCCCACAACCTGTACTATGAGTAGAGTTCTGTCCTCTAGAATACGGAGATGCCGGTCAATGGAGAGCATCTCGGTGAGTACTCCAGTGTCGACTTTGGTGTAGTTGGGTGTTCTAACATCTCCTACCCTGGCAGCCGCCATGAGCAGGAGGAAACACTCTTGCCTCTGATATAGAGAGCAAAGGCGAGAACAGCACTGAGTAGAACCGGCATAGGCAATTCTGGCAACACCTAATTCCGAGGTATATTAATGTCTTTAATTATTGACCTCTAAACCTAGATTAAGGGTAAAGGCCCCATTGGCACCCCTGAAAGTTGCCACGGGCTTAGCTGGTGTTCTAGAAGATACTTAAAGTAATCAGTGTTGTGTACAGCCCCAGGAGCTGGATTCAAAGGGTTCGGATCAACCACTTTGAAAGGGTCGGAAATCCGAGCATTGTCTTGGTAACCACAAACCACAAACGCATAACAAGTAACAAGAGCAACTTCAGAAACCTAACAATGAGCCATAGAAATTTTACAATAATGCAAGAGTCAAGTTATTTAGATGCTGGGTATTGAATTATTACCTTAGGCATGTACGTATGAATGTAAAGGAACTTCTTAAAAGCTCATATGTTTGCATCTCAGTCTAGTAGTTGACAATTCAAGGTTGGGCATGACGTTCATTCCTGTCTAAATTATGCTCCATTTACCCCGCTATATGGACGCTGATAACGCTGTTATCTCCTTGTCGGTGCTCTTATCGATAAGCATTCGGTGCTATCACCAAGGTACATAGGAAGTATGTCATGGCCCAGTCCACTTACTAATGTAATCGATGCGATGTGGTACATCCATTTGTGTAGTCTCATTGCTGCCTCAACAACCTCTCATCCATCTGATTCCTTGGGTCTCCATCACTTCCTTGCTGACAATTTCACATTTTCATTCATCTCTTCTCAGAGTCCTCTTTTGGCGTTAGTTGTCTGCTATTTTTATTTTAATAATCGGGCACACGACGGAATCCTCTGCCCTTGCAGTGAAAATGGATCCGAACGAGCAACCCGAACCGACCCTGCCTCCGGCGGAGCAGGTAAGTACGGCGCATTGAATACCAACTCCTCTACCACGCGAAACTAACCCGCTATGCTCCCTATAGATGCGACAGAGACGTTTGGCGAAACTCGCTGGCGCAAATAATGCAGCATCATCCACCCAACAGCAGCAGCAGCAGCCGCCGCCTCCGCCTCAGCAATCACCGGCGCCACCGCAGGCCTCGGAAGAGGCTCGACCGTCACCGAAGCCGAGGTCAAGTTCGGCCAAGGAGAACGAACAACCGATCGAGATACCAAATAGTGATATAAACATCACTCCTTCCGGGACATCCTCACCCAGCACGAACCCGTTGACTAGCAATCCATTCTCACAGCTCGGCGTCAAGAATACGCCGGAATCTAGGAGTGGTACACCTACAGTTAGCGACTCAGGTAACAATGGCACCCTTAAGAGATCAGCGCCGGCCGTTGACAAACTCTCAGCAAATGCGACGGCTCCTCCTCCCAAAAAGCCCTATACAGCGCCTAAGGAAGAGTCTCTTGAAGACTGGTCGAACCGAGTTCTAAGTGATATCTTCCGGGTTACTTTAGACGAGTCCCGCGCGGTCGACAGCCGTGGTAGTGGAGGTGCTAAGCTCACCTACCTACCAGAGCTAAGATCCGAACTCGAGCAGTCCGCCGAGCCACCGAAGTTGACCACTTCTAGCATCGACGCCGCGATTCTCGAAGCGGCAAGATACGTGCCTGCCACCAAACCTCTTCTGGACTATCTACTACCTTGCTGGAAGCGAGTGATGCGCGCTTTGAAGATGACGGCACGGCGCCCTAACCCTGACAGAGATGCAGTGCTGAACGAAGCTAAACGGCTATGCATGAGCAATTGCATTTTTGCTGTGACCATGCCCGAGTATTTTGGGTAAGTAATGCAGCAACAAGGATGTTAAAGGCCACTAACAAGGTAAACAGCCGAGATTCAGATATCAATCATGATTCTTTGAAGCCGTACCTTCTTCGCCAAGGCGACAATGAATATGGTATCTGTGCCGATTTCTTTGAGGAGGCCATGTCTCGCGTTGACGAGGATGATACGGTCCTTCCCATGTTCACAGGGGCTATGGTACAGATCAGTGATGAACTTGCAACAATGAATATGAACCAGGACTACAAACCACACATCACTGTAAGAGCTTTCCCAGTGGTTTAGCTCTCATATTTTGCTGACAACTTCCTAGTCCCTGGTCACATACGCGAGATATCCGAGACTCCTGCAAGCTCTTGCGCACCACGACAAGTTCTTAATAACACCGACCGCAGACATGGCGAAGGAGCAACTGGCACTAGCAAGTGAAGAGCGGACTATTCTGGGGCCTTTCTTCCGCATATCACCGTTGCAGACTGAAGTCACCAAGACCTACTTTACCGGACCTAGGACTATCGATGCAGGCCATAAAAAGCAAGCACAGACTGCTTTACAGATGACTTTAAAAGCGCATCAAGGAGATTTGGCAACCATCATTAACGCCTTTGTTCGGGTTAAGGACGCTCGAAGCAAGACTCTTGACTGGTTTGCTTTCATCTTCAATATGAATCACAAGAGACGTGCGCTGCAGGTGAGACCTGACGAAGTCGCTTCGGACGGTTTCATGGTAAATGTGACGGCTGTTCTCGATCACCTTTGCCAACCTTTCATGGACAACACCTTCTCCAAAGTCTCCAAGATCGATGTTGACTATCTCTGCCGGAACCCCCGAATCGACATGAGTGACGAGACCAAGTTGAATGCCGATCAGGCAACCGCCGAAGCGTTTTACGGGAGGAAAGTTGGTGGAGAGTCAAACTTCATCTCTGAAGTCTTCTTCCTTGCTCTAGCCGCCCATCACTATGGTCTTGGCGCGACAAACTCTAAGCTGAAGGACCTCGATAGAGAGATCAAGCACGTGGAGAATGCCATCAAGCATATCGAGGAACAACTGGCCAAAGTTCCCAGTGTAAGTCGCAAACCCTGCTCTCTCCCAACAAAATGGTCAGGATATTGATGATGGTAGAATACGATGCCACACCGAGTCATCCAGAAACAACACCAGAACGCTGTCCAGGCCGTTGAGAAAGCTATCGCCCTCAAATATTCGATAGAAGGGGTTGTTCTTGACCAAGGCATGCAGACAGTGTCGTTGCAGTTCATGCGGTACGTCTCGGTTTGGCTCCTGAGGGTGGCGAGTGGCACGGATTATATCCCGGGTCGGCCGTTCCGACTCCCGCTTTCGCCTCAACAACCCGAGGCCTTTAGCTGTCTACCAGAATACGCCCTCCAGGACGTTGTGGACAACTTCAAGTTCGTTTTCAGGTAAGCTTCTTAAGAACACCGAGAGACAGAATCATCGCTCACTTCCACAACCAGATTTATACCACAAATCTTGATCTCAGCAGTCGGAGAGGAGATTATCACCCTGTGCATCACCTTCCTAAGATCCTCGGAATACATAAAGAACCCCTATCTGAAGTCTTCGCTGGTTACCTTACTCTTCTCCGGTACATGGCCGATCTATCATCTAAAGCGTGGTGTGCTTGGGGATGCCTTGGCAGGATCTGAATTTGCCAACGAACATCTCCTTCACGCTCTTATGAAGTGGTATATAGGTAAGATGTGGTACGGGCCGAAGGCGGGACTTTCGCTGATGATTATAGAATGTGAACATAGCGGGGTTAGCTCTGCATTCTACGATAAGTTCAACATTCGTTACGAGATCTTTCAGGTTCTCAAGTGCATCTGGCCAAATACGGTCTACCAAGATCAGTTGAGCAGAGAGAGCGAGTAAGTCAATCACGCCGTCAAAGGATTATAGTAGTCTCTTACGTCTTTGCTCTAGGGTCAACAAGCAGTTTTTCGTTCAGTTCGTCAACTTATTGCTGAACGACGCGACATTTTTGCTTGACGAAGCATTGACCAAGCTTTACAAAATCCACGATTTCCAGAAGCAGCTGAGAGATCAGTCGCTATCAGCCGAGGATAGGGAGAAGGTGACATCGGACCTCGAAGCGACAGAGTCGCAGTGTTTGAACTGGATGACATTCCTAAACGATACAATGGCCATGATGAAACTCTTCACCGCAGCTCTACGGGATGCATTCACTATCCCCGAGATTGTCACGCGACTTGCGGGCATGCTTGACTACAACCTGGAGGTCTTAGTAGGGCCACGGCGAGCTAACTTGAAGGTCGAGGATCCTAAGAAGTACCACTTCGACGCCAAAACACTCCTGGCTGAATTCATTGATATCTACCTGAATCTCGGCTCAAAGCAAACTTTCATTGACGCCATCGCTGGGGATGGCCGGTCTTATAAGCCTGCCAATTTCGAGAAGGCGTCTCAAATTCTGAGCGCTAACCTGAAAGCCGCGCCGGAAACCGCCGCCGCATGGGACTCCCTAAGGAAGAAGATCGCCGAGGCAAAGGAGCGTTTAGACCAGGCTGAACTCGATCTTGGCGAGATACCCGAAGAGTTTGAAGACCCTCTGATGGGAGACTTGATGAACGACCCGGTTATCCTTCCGTCCCGCAACATCGTCGATCGGTCTACCATTGTGCAGCAGCTGCTCTCCAATCCCCTGGACCCGTTCACGCGGGCACCCATGAAGATTGAGGATGTTGTTCCTGCAGATGACTTGCGGATGCGGATAGAAGCGTGGAAAGCGGAGCGTATTGCCGAAGCCAAGGCGAAAGCGACTGCTGATCCGATGGATACGAGTTCGGGTTGAGCCGGAGTTTATCGCTTTTGGGGGTGGTGTAGTGACTGGGTGACGGGCCCACTCAGGGCATTGAAAGCGTCCCAAACGTGCCTAGCTGGGATGATCGTCCGTCATCTGATCATGACTTCGTCCGTCGTCAGCTCAGTCCAGCTCTGGATAGTAGCGATGGGATCATGCCAGCCGATATAAGGGGCAAGTTACGTCGCCTTGATGTACTAGACAAAGTGCCCTGCAGGGGCGTACATACAGGCCAAGGAAGGCTTGCTAAGAAACGAACCATGTATATAGCTTAAATCATACGGGATAGACATGGGCTTTACAAACAGAAGTTTGCTGGTTCATCAAGACAAGTCCGAAGGCACTCTTCTAGGACTTACTTCGCTACCCATCGCGATTCCAGTGTCCAGCCTAGTTATCTCGAGATGATTCTTGTGCTGGCTAGTACCTGGTTCCCTCTTCCCTTGTCTCGATACGTCCTATGGATGGAGCTTCCATACTCCTGCCAAGTTCGGCCCTACCGCAAATAAAGTCAAGTATGATTAATAACGGCAGTGGATGTCAGCTCTGCAAGGGATATGGCGCAGGGTCACTGGGGTAGCGGCCTCCGGTTACCCGAAACTGGTCTTATGGTAAGGTATACATTAACTCCATACACTATCGTAAGGCTCATTGCGCGTGGGCACCTTCAGTACGGTAAGGAGCACTCTCACGCGATTTTGGGCTTGTTCGTGAAGGATAGATAGACAAGTACGGGGAGAAGCCATCCAGTAGGTGCGTTCGCTGACCGATAGCCAGACTCGAATTTTCTTGATAGATGGATACATACTTACGCGTTGTCGCCGGTTCGATATGATCTCGAGTGGCTTGGTAGGCCACATGTACCTGTATCGCCACGGCAGCAGGGTATGTTAAGGCCAAGGCAGTTAACTCATCCAAGGAACGTGAGAGCTGGACTAGCGGGCGATGTCCGAAGCCTGCGTATTGGCCGATTGAGTTCACCCATAATTAAGCGGACTGCTGAGCCGAATTGCCCCGAGAGCAGTCTACCAGCCCATCATGTAGTGTCCTTCAAACAGGCAAACTCAGATCGTAACAAAATGAACGCGGTGGCGATGTTCGCCCACGCCGACTCTTTCGTCAGTGGCGCGATGCTTTCTCCGCCACCCACGTTTGTTTGAATGCTAGGATCATTGTGGTTCCTTACAACCATAGCATGATTCGCTCTAGAATCACATCAGATTAATCTAGCTATTCCGATGTTGGGGTGTGTCACCCTTCCTGCCTCCTATCGGAGAATCTTTCGCTGCCTTCAGGGACATCAACCATGCTATGGACGAATGGAAGTAGGCTCTAGAGATTCCAGGATAAGCGTCCTAGTCCACATAATGACGACAAGCCACGATATGTCTTCAGCAAAGACGAATTGTAAGGATCTTGTAAGAGCAGCGCTTGATTGGCTGGTTTTCCCGTCGAATGAGTTCGGACGTGTTGCAGGCTAGAGGGATACTGCCGCCGTGAAAAAGCCTTCTACCTTGTAACTACCCTATAACTCAACCTAATCATCATTTGGGGCTATCAAGCGAAGTATGTTGATAAAGCTATCCGGCGCGAAGTCGTTCGCTATAGGGAATTTGTTCGGACGTAGTATATCAATCACTATCCGATGATGGGGCCCTCCCTATCATGGAGAGGTTCTGTGCCATCCAAAGCTCGGGTCAGCAGGGAGTGTTCGAATATGGATAAGTGAAGCGGCATGTAGGATGGGGTTCTCTTGCCAAGTAGTATGTGATAGGTCCATGACGGTCCCGTGAGCTATCGCTTGGAAGCTTGTTGATGCCCAACCATCCCTACCACGACTCTCATCTCCACTATGTTCATGGCCTGGGTCCTATAGGAATTGTCTAAGTGCATATGGAAAAGCTTCGACTCGTTCAAATGATATCGTTACCAAATCCCTCAGCTCTGTGCTCTTTACCTTGCGTTGCATGGAAGAGAGTGGGTACCCCTGCATGGTGGATGGAAGCATGCATTCCTGAGGCGGTGTGACAGGCAGGGAGAGGTTAGCGCAACGGGAAGAATAGCTTATATTAACGTCCAGTCCCTCGGCCCCTTTCTGCTTTCCATTTCCTCTTGAGCTGTTCAACTTGGTTGGTACACCTTTCTCTCTCATTTGCTTACTACATCTAGGACTGCGTGCTGCCTAACTGTTGTTCTCGCTAGCACGCCTATTGCCTCCATCTGAATGATGCTGCTGCTACCGCTTATCCTGATCGCTTGGTTTGAGAAGTGTTCCCATTGCACAGCTTTGCCCACTGGTTGACCTGCATTTCGGTTTGCCTTAGTCGCTCACTGATAGCGCTCGCAGTCGCTTCATCGGATGCGTGACTGCTAAGCACTAGTCTTTCCGTTGCTGTTGGGCCGTTGTCGGCAAGATAGGTCTTCAGCATCTCAGCATTCGATCCTTTCAAAGTGCTACTCTCTTAAGTCAGTCGCTGGTCTCTCCTGCTATCATGGTATCTCGAACCGCGACTTACTCGCGACTCAAAGTCTGGACAATGTTTCCCATTGGTTGCGACATTCTGGACCCTGCTTCAATCGACAGCCGTGATCACGATCTAGTCAGGACCTGGCGATGTTTAATCTCGGGATTTATATGATATGGCTCTGGTCTCCGTATCCTCCAAGATGCCTCGTATATTCATTTGCTGACTCCGGAATGTGTGTTACTGATTGATTTCTCTGCTCTCTTAACCTGCTACAATGCCCATTTTATGGACCAACTTTCCAGCCCACGCCAAAGCGTGGACTCATGTCCCAGAGCCTCATCGGCCTTCATGACGAATGCGAAGTACCCCAGATGCGCGTGCGCTAGGTAAGAGATAAGTGTGTTTAGCCCAGGAGGATTCATGACACCGAGCACGCTGAGGCGCATAGCGCGATATCGGGTACCGAATACTGGCAACGCATAGGAGGGTTCCAATCAATTGTGACCTCGGAATATCTAAATTGCCGCACTCTTGATTGGAGTGCGCTATGGTGGGCTTCTCAAATTCGCTTCTCGCAAATGCGAGTTCGTGCTTACATAAATAGCCCCGAATGCGGTCAACCTGATGAACTCGACACCGTTTTCCTCAAACGCAATTCGACCCGACACAATTTAGTCAAAATCACATTCATAACGCTCAGATGAAGCGGGCTCAATTGTACTCAAGAACTCTTCTATACCCCATGATGCCTCGTGCCAATCTCAAAGGCGTCTAAGCATAACGCAACTCACGCTGTGCCGCCATTGCGCAAGATGCTCAGTACAGTTCCGGCATATCCAAATAAATTCTCGAGTAGGTTCTTGAACTTCAGCTCTCCATTTGAAGCTTTCCCCCGGCGTCGCGCGGAGTCCCCGAAACAGAAGTCCAAGCCTAGGACGAAATCCATCAGCTTTGCTCTCCCTTCGGAGTTCATCCGAAGGATGAGGAATTGGACGGGAAATACAGGAAACAGCGCACGCAAATCCGATCGCTCTAGATACGTTCTGGTCCCGAGAGAAGCTGTGAGATACCTTCATCTTTCTTAGTCCGCAAGGGGTTGACACATAGGATAGTCCGAGTGGCAGCTCCACGAGGGTGTGAAAGAGGATATCCGCCAAGTCTCTTCGAGCGATGCTCAGAATGAGAATTTGGCTCGGGATTCTGGCACTGGCGTGAATTCACCAGCAACCCCTACGGCGACCCCTCCGGCGCACGAAGCCTTGACCCTTGATAACTCACTAGAGATGCACTCTCACCTCACTCGCGATATCACCGGTAATCCCCGAGCTCGCCAGAGTGACAATCCACTTGCTGACCTGGGCAAAGTCAACGAATATCTGATTCACAGGAAGCGTATCGCAATAGACAGATTAATGGGTCTCCTCGACGAGTGGTTCGACAGTAGCCCTGCCTTTGCTCGCCACGCACAGGAAGGGTCGACAAGCTCTTCTCGATGTGCGGCATCCGACGGAGACACCTGCCCAACGGGTAGCAGGTACGGACAGGCATCTTCCAGGCCGAAACGGGGATTGCCTGGCGATGGGATCGATGGATCAGATCGCAGTGATGATGGAGACGGGGAAAAGGAACGTGGACACAAGCGTTCCCGGGTTGACCCGCCTAACGTCTCTGCTTTGGCCTGCCCCTTTTTCAAGAACGACCCTTCGAAGCACAAGCACAAGCGAGCTTGTACTGGTCCTGGCTATGTTAGCATTTCCCGACTGAAGTAGGTGACTGAATCACTAGGCCAGCTGCTCTAATCTAACCCGCTCTAGGGAACACATCTATCGCTGCCACTATCAAAGGTATAAATGCATTCGCTGCTATGAGGCGTTTAAAGACGCCGAGAAGCTCGAGGAACATCAACGTGCAGACGATCCCTGCCGCAAATCGAACGCTACAAATAGCGATGACATCACTGAAGCACAGCACCAGCTGCTGAAGAAGAAGCCATCCACGGGAAAAGCTCATACGGAGCAGTGGGCCGAGATCTATCGGATCATTTTCCCGAAGGCCAAGAAAATACCTTCTCCTTGTAAGGAATGCCTCGCAACTGTTAAAGTCTCTTGCTAACTTCAACACAGACTATGAGTACGGGGAAGGTAGAAGTCCACAAGATTTGGGTGAACAGGCTTACCGCGAAATGCTCCGCGACGAAGTGACGCAACGCGTCCGTGAGACACTCGAGGCACAATTCGATCAGATGGAAGATAGCATCAAGGCGGACTTTGTCAACATTGTGCGAGACGCTTTCGGTGACGCTATCAAGCAGCTTCCAGACCCGCGGAGCGCGCACCAGGGGTCTGCAAAGACACACCAGGTCGATGCCTCTGCCAGTGGTGCATCCCAAGCTACCGCCGTGGCCGGCACCGGTACCTCTTTCCCGGAGGATCTGCTCTCATATTATGGCCTGGGCGATTTTCAACCCCTGCCAACGACGGATATCGGCGATGCATCTCTGCTCACATATACGGAGCAGCTATTGCCTAACTACGAGCTCGAGCCTTATTTCTTTCCTACCGACAACCCGGTAGACTCGGCGTATGGCTCGCTAGATTGCTCGACGGGAAGCCCTGCAAGCTGCAAGGAGTAGATGTTAAGGCTTGTAGCGGCTTTCAGGTGCGCTTCTACAGCTGGGGGACCAGCCGAGTCCAGGCTTCCATCCACTCTCAATGCTTTCTTTGTTCAATCGATGTTTTCTGAATCGAATTGTATTTTCTAAGCTTGGGTACGTCACTGACAGAAAAAGGGGGAGAATCCGTCGTAACCAAAGACTTGGGGAAATGATACAGCAGGTTTTATCATCCAAGATATAAATAGTCGAGGTAGTCAGTTGGAACCTTGGGTGCGATGGTCATCGGTATTACAGGTCAATTTCGTTATCTCCTATCGGGTCGCTATCACAGCAAGAGTAAAAGGGGGGAGGACAGTAACTGGGACACTTGATGTCAAAGATTTCTTTTGAAGACGAAACCTCAGACAGCGCATCTTGGTACAAAGATACTGTCCTGAGATCTTATAGCTTTAGAGTGTCGGGAACATCAGAGGGCGCAGTTGATAGCCCAGTGCCCGCACCGTATCTGCACACGGGCTACACGTCGCTGGGCCAAAGCCATCTAAATCCTTGATCCGAGCGTTGCATCGCGTGCTAAATGATTGATGTTTATCCTGTGACTCCCCAATAAATGACAAGGGCTTCTCTTGATCGCTTAGGGAGCACCTCACGCGGTGACTTGTATCCATGCGTCTTACAGCTCAGACACAGAAGAACGACAAATATATCCATTTGAGGTTCGAGGGGCGGGAGGAATAACTTGGAGAAAGCTAGTCGCTTCTGAATTTGAGACCGCCAGTTCCCTGGTTCGAACCTGAGCCTTGAAAAGGCTTGAAAATGGATAGGTTTCGGATCGATTCTGTGGTTGATGTATACTGGACCAGTATATTATGGATTAGTTTCACATTATAGACACATTGCTTCCCGGAAATTGCGACAGCCTTAAGATGCGAATGTGTTGAGACGTTGATGTCGATTATTATAGAGCCTTCGCGCCGCCTCTAGGCACGTACAACAGTCAGCAACAATGATCGCTAAAGATAATGATAGCAGCTACTACATGATGACTCAATGTATTGGAATCATAGCTTACGTTCTAGATAGACTATATTACATAGATGAAACTGGGTCTCGTCATGTCCCAGTCTTCTGGCAGAGTAATAGAGGGAGAGGTGATGCAGCAGTAGACAAGCTCCTATTCAGTCTTCCGTGTTAGCGGATATATATACGCTTTGCAGCACCATGTGATGCCCAACGACGCAGGCCAGAAACACACGTTCTAATGCTTAGAACTTGTTGCAATATGCCTGGGCGCTATTAGGTCCTGCAGGTGGAGGCCAAGGCGATGAGATGCCCACACTTGCACCCACTACATGTCCTCTCCGGCCCCCACAAATGCGCATTAGATTCTTCTTTAGGAAGTACAGGCCGACATTCATAGGTTGTTAATGCTTCACTCGAGAGTGGACGTATATGTGGCGCGAGGCATAACCGTGCGTCACTCCAGAAGCGTAACTGACGAAGGGCGAAGTGGCAGCACACCATCAATTGTTGCTACTGCTGTTAGTTCGCCCTCCATCGGATATTAATCACACCAGTAGGTCTCTTGTCTCTGCTAGTTCCCGCTATTCTACATATCCCTATTCTTCGTCTCACACGTTCGGTGAACCATGTTTGCGCATCTGCCGTGCATGTTCGTTCAACCACTTCCCCCTATGCTGTCGAGGACCTGGACGTAACCCCCTGGGCTTGTTTCACCAACTTATCAAGCCGGATCGCCTTTTGCCTCAGGCTATCACGGATATCTTCGTCTGAAAGCGTGGTCCCGGAGACTAGCCTTCCTACTACCGTATAATTGTTGGCTAGGTAGTCTTTCAGCATCTCGGACTGAGCCGCTTGGCCGGACCTGCTGGGTGATGTCAGCGCTGTATATCCGAAGTGGCCGTCGGTCTACTAACGCGTTGCCCGATGTATTACTAGTCGTGTGGGTAGGTTGTGACATTGCGGCTTTGATTATCTTGGGTTGCCCCTGAGCGCGTGCTTGTATTGCCCGAGTGGAACCCCCGTGGTGTGCTTCGCCTATGGGCTTGGGATGTGTGCGTGTGCAAGAAACTCCGAATCGAGGATCGTGTATGCTAATGACTGCTCCTTGCTAACTGACAGATTCTTGTCTGAGATCCCTCTAAGAACCTTCGACATTTCATCTGACGCATCGCCTCCTTTTATCCAGGGACCCGGCAGCCCGCGCAAAGGCGCGCGCCACCTAACCCCCTCGTAGTGTTATCATGATTTCCGTCCGTCATCATCGCATTCTCTGGTATTAGGTCCCTTCCCCTTACCCAGCAGCTAAGAAGCAGCCCTCCTTGCCCTTCCAGCCATTCACGGCGGCCGCTTCGAGGGCCAAGCCCCACTCCACAACCGCCAGCTTTCAAGGCTGTCAACAAAAAATTCGAAGACAATGTCATTGGCCGAGAACAGGAGAGAGCCCCTTCCTCTGTCGAACGATTTTTTTCTTCTTCGCCCGCGCAGGGAGGGCAAGCACACCTGTCGGGAGGGACGATCCGGCTCGTCAGTTCCTGCCCTCACCGACTCTTGGAGAGAGATGGGCGCGGCGACGACATCGCTATGCAGAGCGATGGTTGGATCGTCCTCGTCATGGCCCCTCCTCGCATCCTCACGAATGCGCACTAATGTGCTCTTCTCACAATGCTGCGTGTGGACTTTGGAGGAGTTGGCGGCCGTTGGGCGGCGGCGGCAGAGTGGGCGACGACCATGAGCGCTGACAGCGTATGCTTGATACGTGCACCCCGCCGCCCGCTACTCCGGGATTCTAAATGGGGTAAGTGAGTCGTAACCGGTGGCTGCGCGCCGATTGGAGAACTCAACGGCCGGCGTACTACGTCTACGTCGTATGCGCCATCATTGCGCGACATCGTCGGGCCGCAAATATTATCTGCTTCCCAAGTTTAATGTTCCAAGGCACCCATTCTCCCTGAGTTCCTGTTTTCCATCTCTTCGAAGCAATTGATCATGCGATGTAGATAAATAGCTGAGTAGCCTGCCGAAGGAAAGAAATAGGCATTTCCTGCGCTACAGCAGTTATATGCCTTCATTTTGGCCCGCAACGTAAACTGTTTCTACCGTAACCACCGTGGCGCACCATTCACTGTCTCAGGCAGGCGTACGCAAGTCACTTGCAGACAACTGGTAGCTCATATTCGCTAAGTGAACATTCGTACCGCAGAGATCTACTCCCGAAGCATGCTCGCCACATGTGCGAACGCTCCATAAGCGCACATGGTCTTAGGGAAATATCTGCGGGTAGATATGCCCTGCTAAAACGCCGTGCTAGGTTCCATGGAAAGTATCGACGAAGAGACCGAATCGAAACCGACGGTTATAAAGGGGCAAAGTGGCATCACAGACGAACGGGAATAGGGATATGTTGATTTCACTCTCATTGCAGAGGCGGAAGTAGAGATTATCCCAAGCTTATATAAGCTTAATGTACGGACCACACGACGGTCGCGATATGTAGAAAGATTAAGAGGTTAATGATGGATTTGGGCTGGCTAAGCCGGTCGCGGAATGGAAGGAGGTGGAGAGAGCAATCCGAAAGGAGCTTCCGAAAATATGCGTGGAAGACCATCACCCAGGTATTGTACAATCAGGTCGAGGTGGACCTGCCGAGGGGACTTTCTGACACCGTTTGGCATGGATCCACAAGAAGGGGGCTGCTTCCAGATTGGACCCAAGTAACTCAGCGCCGGTGTCCCGGATTCGCCAGACCCACTTATGCGGGCCACCCCCGAGGCGGCGAGTCGACGGGGTACCTAAGCTTATCGTTGGGCCTCTCCCTTGGCATATAATCCCAACTAGCCCTTCCCCGTCATTGACGAACCCACACAATTTTAGACTTTAACAGCCAGTCCAACTTCAGCGGTGCGTAACACCTTCGAAAACGGATTGGATCTGGGTACGCGTGTAGAGTTATAAGGTATCCAGTCTAAGGTGCTGACCGAGAGGGACAAAGTTAGCTTCAAATTCGAGCTCGTGGTTCGATTTCTCTCCGGTTGGCGCAGTCACTTCGCCTTACCCGAATAGTTGTGTCGACGATTGTGTGATCGACCACGGCCGAGCTTCTAGTGCACTTATATATGCAAGGCAAATCGTATCTTGGTTATCTAACATTATGCTAGTACGTGTCTTGTTAGAGACATCTGGAATACAATGGTTGAGCGGAAGACTGATATGTTCTAATCGGCATCGATGGCTGTAAGGGGCCCCCTCCCACGATGAACCCAATCAGTCCGACTAACTTCGTAGATGGTCACCTACCTCGCAGTCCTTTCCTAGCCGGTTGCTAGTTTGTGATTCATGACACTGAGATTGTTATGTCCGCGAATCAGGGCGGCGCACAGACGGTAAAGCTCTATCAGCCGATACAAGCGCATTTCGGCGCCGTGGTCCCGAGGCAACAGTGGGGGGCTGTTGACCGAGTGAGGCGCTTCAATATCACGGACTCGAGGATTTAATTAGATCTTGTTGCGATTATGCATGCCGAGCGGATGGTCCATGTCGTTTCACCTCTCTTGTATACAAGTCCGGGGAGGCTAGATGATTGTGGCAAAGCCTATTAGTTAACCACCTCGAGGGCCTGGCAAGCCGTTACTTCAATTTCATGTGGCGTATGTGAGGGTAAGCTCCCAAGGGATTTTTGGTGGCTTGCTTGTTCCAGCTGTTTCAGATTATTCGCCTCAATATTCCCATACCTACTCGTACCTAACCAACTGGCTTCGA
This sequence comes from Monosporascus sp. GIB2, assembly GCA_004155935.1. Lineage (NCBI taxonomy): Eukaryota > Fungi > Ascomycota > Sordariomycetes > Xylariales > Monosporascus > Monosporascus sp. GIB2. Next base: position 93,188 of record QJNV01000111.1, on the reverse strand, counting down.
GAAATGCCAATGACTTGGCCGACAGGCAGAACTCGGCTTTTTCGCGCCGAAATAAGCGCCTCGTCGTTCTTGTCAATGAGATCGCCTTCGACTTAATATGCTTTCGGCTTGGAGATAGGCTCAGGACGCTGGAAGATTGCGGCACGGGAGCGTTAGTTGATGTCCAACGTCTACTTCGGTGAATGTCCGTATGTGAAGTTCCGAGTGTACAATGTTCTTGCTGTTCCCTGAACTCAATTTGTGACCCAGAGCCTCGATAAAGATATCTTTCGGGCGTAGAGAAGAGTAGTACACCGGCACCTTTTTAGGTAGGCCATTGAAAAGGCCCCAGACAGTATAGTTCTTGGGGCTGCCATATGTAGTAACTTGTAAGACTTGCCTACATGTAAGGTCGGTCAATAGTCCCTCTCTACTGCTGGGAGTTAATGTCGCGCTACCGGACTTATTGTACGTAGACAGGGAAGAAAAGAGCAGAAGCCCACGGGTAAGGACTGTTGTTGGTGATGTGGCTCTTATTAATAACCACTTTTTCGGATATCGTAATGTTTAGTGTATCAAAAGTAGTACTAGTTTGTACGTGGGACGTTGGCCTTGTGATCTGCAGTTACCTGACCTCTCCCTTGTCTGCCCCATATACAATATGTATATAGTAACCCATAGGGACTAGCGAGAACAAAACTGGACCAGTTCAGGAGCATGAGCCACTTCAATCTTGGCTCTGATGAGAAGGAATCTCCATCGCAGATCCGCAACATGGCCCACATCCTGCTTTAAGTGATATTGCTCAGCTTTCGCCGATTGGTAGGAATGGATGGTTCCTTGGTCTCCGATCCTCTCCACGTCTCGATTGAGCAAGCATTTCCAATCTCAGGTTAAGCCAACGGACCTTACATCGAGGCAGTACATACGTAGCAATTAACAATCGAGCGCATAAATGCATACATATATGCTCTATTGCTACAGAAATATGTAACTATGTAGTTGCACACTTATCTAGGTACTTGACTCTAATTCAACTCAGCACGCCCTTTGCCTATACAGGGCTAGTTGAGCCTTAGTTTAGCACAGGTGCCTAGTCCAAGATATCCAGGGCGGAAACTCCCAATCACACAGCATTCCCTACCCAGGCACGTTGATTGCTCAGGGGATGAGGGACGACGTTCTTGTGCTAATGAGCGCCCTACCGCACTTAGTATGTAGGTACATCATACATTCCACAACTGCCACCAGCTCCTAATTGTTACCAATGTCCTCTGGACTTTCACTTGTTATAAGGATTACCTATCCAACCAGCATTGAGCTTTTGGAGCACATTCACATACATGGAGCCTCCCACAGATCATACTGCCCTGATACCATCCAGGAATTGTGTAGGGAGTACATGCATGTATGTATGTACCTTACCTTACGGCCTGGGCAGCCTCCTATCATTGCTCCGATCATCATCAATTATCTCGACTTCTTCCATTGCTTGCTTGCCTGCCCTTCACGCGTAAAGGCTATCTCATGCCAGCCTCTACGTGAAGCACCCTAATTGCCTAATGTAGATTTACAACTTTCTTCAGCATTCGATTGCAAGTAGTAAATTCCATATCATCATCGCTCCTTTGTCACCTTTTTCTTGAGAGTCTGTCCTTCTGCTTCATCAATCTCCTTGATTCTCGGCAACAACTTAACTACCTCTACCTACCTACCTTACCCCTCCCCCCTTTCAATGTCTTTTGGCCGTATTCCATCTTAATCACTGGTTATTCAATGTTTCACAACAATTCCTAAAATATTTATTCACCTTGACGGGATATTGCGACCGCCGGGTAAATCAACATCGCACATCCCATCAATCCTTTTCCCACCATACTCTTTCTGTTCCTGTCCTGCCCTGCCCTGCCGGCTATACTCTTCCGATGACATCCCGGCTATTGCAATTTTTTGGGTGAAGCAATCAACGTACAGGTTAAAGCGCGCGAAGTCTCGAACCACGGTGACCACGATCACGACCGCGACGCAAGCTCCCCGTAGCTTTGCAGCCCTGATAACGGATCATTTCGCCATTCCTTGTTCCCTGCAGTCCATGCCATTCACCGTCCCGCATATTACTCCGGCCTGGTCCGACTGATTTCTCCAATGCCCTGGCAACCCTTGCCTCGAATCGCCTTCGCAGTCGCGACCTATCCTTTCACCACCGAGGGCGACAATGAACTCCCACTCGAGATAGGAGATGAGCTCTACATTATCGAGGAAACGCCCGATCACCAATGGCTGCGTGGTTACCTACTAGCTCCCCCGTCGCTTCTGGCCGGCCTGACCTCCGTCAAGGGACAAACTCTCGAGGCCCGGGTCTTTTCTGGCATCTTCCCGCGCAGCTGCGTCGAGATACGCGAGGTGCTAGGCGACGGTGCAGATGAAAACCTCGACGACAACGGCAGCCTTGTCGGAGCTGAGGGGTCACCACGGCTCGGGAGCGATTCTGGCAAGAGTGGAGTGGTCGCGCACGAGGATGACCAGCAAGGCCGGCCCAAGAAATCGAACGGCTCGCCACAAGGCGCAATTACACCCTTCAAGCGTGAACCTGGTGCGCCCAAGCCGCCTGCACCAGTCCCCATGCTGAAGATTGGCGTCGAGACCCCCACGTCTATGTCGGAGCCTTTAGTCGACGAGATCGCTTCGTGTTTGCGCGAATGGCACTCTACCAATTTCCACGACCTCCTCCTTTCGCGGCAATACTCGAGGCTGGAGAAGGTGGCACAGCTCATCGAGAGCATAGATTTAGCGCGCCGGCAGTTCCTGCACAACCTCCTTACCACTCATGAATATGACGTGTTACGCGAGAAGACGGTATGGAATCTGGTCAAAGGCAACAAGCTGTGCGGTGGTGAGGTTATCGTACGCGATCCGAAGGAGCGGGGAAGGGTCCTGACAGGCGACGATTCTGTTGTTGACATCACGCGGCTCCAGTCTGTTATGAGTCTCCTGGAGGAACCGCCGCAGCCACACGTTGAACCAACAGCGTTGCACCACCTGTTGGTCGATGTGAGGAGCTTCGCTGGATCTTCCAATGAGCCGTCGACTCTCGTGCTCTACCTGGTTAGTAGGTCTATCGGGGGCACCCTGACGGCTATTTCGGAAAGCTACATAATCGATGTTCCCTCGGGTGGTACAATGGGACATGTGGCTAGAAACGCCCAGATGCGCACTCTGTTCACAGACTTGAGTTCGGTAGACATTGGGGATGTGCCATCTGCCGACTCGGAACTGTTCTTGGTCGTCAAGGTTTTTGCGCCACAGCAAATAACTCTTGGGAAGCCTGCTTCAAGGTCGGGGCCGCATTCACAGCCGAACACGCAGTTTTCCAAAGATAAACCCCCGTCTTCTGGGGGTCCCAAGACTTCTAGGAGAAGTCTCGTGTGGGGCTCTACGAGGTCGGCGTTCTCTAGGGGAGGATCAAAGCTCGACGCTTTGTCGGAACAGCCTGAAGAGCGGCCGAGAACGGGTCGAACCGAGAGCAGAGACGGAGGGGCCCCCCCAAGCACCGCTGGCTCCAGGGGCCCACGCTCCTCCGTTGACGGTTGGCAACAGTTAACTCAAATACTGGCAGACCGGATGGTGGGCATTGGTGTGGTGAAACTCAATCCTATCATGAAGCAAAAGGGAGAGACGGAGCGGGTGGTGACGGTATGGTCACCGTCTACACGATTGGATGCGGACAAGCAGGAGAAGGACCAAGATTGGGACGATCTAATTCGAGATCTCCTCGACAGCAAATCTGGTCACTATGAGAAGTCCAGACGGGCAGAGAGACTCCAAGTCCATATGTACCCCTTCAACAACCCCGACGCGGATGCCCTGATCAAGGCGACCCCTACCCTGCTTTCCGGCATTAGCAAAACCAACAAGATGGGGTTCTCTGGAGCGCCGACGAAACCCCGATCCGACATCTACATCACCATTAACGACGCGCTCTTGGCCCGGCAGAACCTGTTATCACGATATGGGGGAAGCGCTACGTCGATACCCTCGAATACGCAGGGGTGTAACCTGACGGTTTCCTTGGAAGTCCGAAGGCGATCGGGCGAACGGATCGATTGCTGTATATACCCGTCTTCGAATGCTGATGCAGTGAGCGTGTGGAAATCACATGTTATCGAGCGTGAAGGGCGGTGGAATGAAACTTTACGACTCGCTCTTTCCGCGGCTGATGTCACGACGGCCCACGTCTTCATGGCCGTCGCTGACCTCCCCAATGCGCCGTTTGCAATGGCCTACTTGCCCCTCTGGGATCAACAAGCATTTATGAGAGACGGCCCGCACTCGTTGCTTCTGTACAAGCTCGACGAATACACGCAAACCGCACAAGCCGGTCCCTCCGGCAGGGGTGGATACTTAACACTTCCCTGGTGTACGCGCGGTGACTCTAGCGAGGTCACTGGCCCCCTTGCAATTCTTCGAGCTGAGTCATACCTCTGTAGCACAATATTCTCGCAAGACCGTATAATTCTTGGTCTATTGAAATGGAAGGATGGGCCCAAGGGCGAGATACCCTCTTTGCTGAAGCAACTGATCTTTGTGCCCGAGATCGAAGTTGTCAAGCTGTTGAGCGATGTGCTAGACGCGCTGTTCGGAATTCTAGTTGAACATCAAGGTAACGACGAGTACGAGGACCTGGTGTTTACTGCATTGGTGCGGGTGCTTGGTATAGTTCATGATCGCCGGTTCAATCTAGGTCCTTTGGTGGACCATTATGCCGAAACAAAATTTAACTATCCTTTTGCGACACCATGTCTGGTCAGATCATTCACGAGGCTGCTCTCGAAGCCTACAGATCCGGAACTTGCCCGTAAACTGCGGGCCACGCTCAAAGTCGTGCGTCATATTCTCAAGTTCATAACTCATGCGCGAGGCCAACAGAGGCTAAAGGAAGCCGATATTGGAATCACCGGTAGCAGCCCTGGTTTCACTCGGCATCTCCAGGGAATTTTCAAGGCTCTCTACTCGATGATGGGGAGCAATGCGCCCGTTCTTATTGGGAGTCAGACTCTGGCTGTACAGCATTTCCATACCTGGTTGCCGGAGCTTACCGGCTTGCTCACGACGGACGAGATCCTGCATATCGCGATTGACTTTATCGACTCCTGCGCCCAAGTAAAAGGCAAGCTCGTGTTATACAAGCTTGTCTTGATCATCAATTATTCCAAACTGGATCTTTTCTCCCAATCCGAGCAGCGTGCAGCGCTCGGCGCCAACACAGTTAGATGGATAGCGCCCCACTGGGGCGAGACGGAGGAGGTCACTGAACAGTGGAGGGAGCAAGTCCGATTGTGTTGTTCAGTTTTGGCTAGCCAGGCAGAGTTTCTTGGCCCCGAGATCCCTGATCATATACCAAACATCATCGACTCTTACCTGGCTATCCAAGCCACGGAGCTAAAGCCAAAGAACCGTCTCTCCCTTCTCTTCCCAACATCGTACCCCTTCCCAAGCAAACAGATCTCCGGCGATGCGATACAATTCGATGAAGCACTGGTAGAGTTATCCGCTGTTCTGTCAGCACTCTCAAATTCGACGGCGGGAATGCAGCTTGAGCTGGCCGAAGTAGAACTGTCCGTCCTCGTGAAAAAGACGCTTCAAATGCACATGAGCATTTTGCAAGGCGAAGCCTTTCCGTCCACATGGCTCAGCGTTTATATTTATCATCATAAATCCACGATGGAGACATTGCAGTACCTCTCGAGCATCCTGCTGGAGTCTTTCCTACCGGACCCCGACGACGCAGAGGAGTTCGACACGGAGCTCTGGAAAATGTTTTTTACCACACTTCTCAAATTGGTCGGCAGTGGGTGCTTAGCTCTCGAAACGTTTCCCGAACAGAAGCGAAGAGCTGTTTGGAAGATAGCGGGCGATGTTAGAGAGCACGGTGCAGCGTTGTTGAGACGGACCTGGGAAGCTATTGGTTGGGAGACGAGTCCTGACGAGCGGTCAACGTACGGGCTGACAAGGATGGGCGGCTATCAGGTCCAATACGTTCCCAGTCTGGTTGGCCCGATCGTGGAGCTTTGCCTCAGCGTCCATGAAGGTCTGAGGAAGACGGCTGTCGAAGTTCTCCAAACCATGATTGTCAGCGAATGGACCCTAAGCGAGGATCTCAGCGTGATTCAGACGGAGATGATTGATTATTTGGACATGTTCTTTCAGGGGAAGACAATGACCGAAAGCATCATGCAGAAACTCTTTATCAGAGAGCTCATGGGTCGTTTCGCGCCGCTTTCTACGATCGAGGGAGGGACACTTCACACCGCGGTCAAGGATCTCGTCGCTACCGTCGAGGAGTTCCTGGACTTGCTTGTGGCCGTTCATAGTGGAGATGTCGCCGGCGAAGCAACGAACTTGATCAATCGCCTACGACTCATGGAATTCCTCCGCGATATGCAGAAAGAGGAGATCTTTATTCGCTATGTCCATCAGCTTGCGGACCTGCAAGTTGAAGCAAGGAATCACACGCAAGCAGGCTTAGCCCTTCGGCTACATGCCGAGTTGTACAGTTGGGACCCGACCAAGCGGGTGCCGGCTCTCCAGAACCCAGATCTCCGTGAGCAATCTCACTTCGAGCGCAAGGAACGCATCTACTTCGATATGATCAAGCATTTTGAAGACGGTGAAGCGTGGAGTAGTGCCCTTGCTGCCTACAAGGAACTTCAGGTGCAATACGAGACCAACGTCTTCGACTTCGCCAAGCTCGCAAGGGCGGAACGAGCCATCGCAACGATCTATGAGACACTGACGAAGAGCGACCGACTGGTGCCTAAGTATTTCAAAGTCGTCTTTAAGGGTCTTGGTTTCCCTCCCCACTTACGCGGCAAAGCGTTCGTGTATGAAGGCTCGCCCACTGAACGCATGTCAGCATTTACGGATCGTATGCGGGAGCTGTACCAATCTGCCCAGATCATTACATCTGGAGATGTGGATGGTGAATCCGAAGGTCAATTCGTGGTTGTTTCAGGCCTCAGCCCGTATCGCGACCTCCGCCATCACGTCTTCCAGCGGGCTCGTGTACCTCAAGCCATTAGAGATTATCTGCTCTCAGCAAATTCTCATATGTTCTCGGTATCTTCCAAGCGTAATACTAGTGGTCCGGTCGAGGAGCATTATGCTGAAAAGACAATTTATATAACGGCGGAACCCTTCCCGACGATCCTGGGTCGCAGCGAAATCGTCGAAACCCGGACCGAAAAACTGAGCGCCAGAGCAACGGCCTTGGAACGCATTGTTCGCAAGACGCAGGAGATGGCCGCCGTTGAGAAGAGGCTAGCCGGTGGCGATAATGACGTCGCGCAATTGATGGTAGACGCTATCAGCATTTCGGTTAATTCGGATTCGGAAAGTAGTGTTGTGCGCTATCGGCAACTCTTACCTTCGCGTAAGCCTAAGGATGAGGTCGAGAGTGACGAAGAGGACGAAGAAGACGAAGAGGTCGAGCTTACTCAGGAAGAAAATGCCGTCAAGATGGCCCTTGTGGACCATGCGATCATGCTCAAGAGATGCTTGACCAGCTTTGCTCTCAGCTCAAATCCGATCCTTAGAAAGGGTTACGAGGATCTCTACCAACGTGAGCGGCTTAGAGCTCGACTACTATCTGAATTCTGCTAACATAAATACTCCTTAGATTTCGAGTCTACCTTCGCACCCGAGATATCCATCTTCACTCCCGCACCGGCTGCACGCGAGACCACCACACCATCGCCAACCCGGCGTCGAACGTCTCCTGCCGTGGGGAATTCCCCACCCCGGGATAACGTCAGCGCGCCACTCGCAAACGGAATAGGCGTGATAGAAGAAGCATCGGCTGCCCAACCGATCTCGCTCAGGCAACGCGGGACGAGGCTCAGCTTTCTCGGTGGGAAGAAAAAAGAAACGCAGCAGTCGAATGGTGATACCCCGACCCTGATGGAGCCTAAAGGTGATGGAGAATCGGCCAGCCTGAGGAGTAGGAGTAAAGACAACTCTAACCAAAAGAGCCTCTTCCGGGCTCACACCCAGCCCATCAGCACTGATGTCAGTCCCATTAGTTCGTCACACACAAACGGTACACCAGCGACTGCGAGTTCCGAGTGGGCGCCCGAGCGCTTACGGAAGTCTAAAGATGCCGTAGCCGTGGTCGAGAAGCATAACGAAAAGGACAGCGACGGCAGCGACAACGTCAAGAAGATCAGCAGCATCAGGAAGAGGTTCAGCACGTTAAAGCTTGGGACCAAGCGCAGCAAGCACGGTCTGATGGGATTAGAGGAAGAGCACCATCAGTGAGAGAGGAATCGATCAATCAATCAAATACGGAGAGCGATGATGATGGGCGGCAGGCAGGGAGTACATATATGATGTGTCTGGACCGGGTTCTCAAACCCAAGTGTATAAATATGTTTTTCTCCCTTTTTGTTTTGTTGTCTCTTTTCACCTAGATACCAAACCATTACGTAGTGCACTGGGAGAGCTGTATTGTAGGGTGTTTGGAAACAGATATTTTCCGCTTTGATGGAGACTAAATAAGCTAGTACGAGAGAGTTGTGAGAAAAAGAGAGAGGAAGAGAAAGAGGATTCGGGCATCCTGGATAGAAGACCCGGGGCGCTGGCTACGACACGCGGGGAAGTCAGGCAAGGCCGCCATGTTTTCTTTCTCGTCGGCATCTTCAAGCTAGTGTTCTCCCTTTGTCACTCAACCGTGCGCATGCAAACGCGGGAGGCGCACACGTTTTTATATATAGGGCCTTTTCTTGGTCTGGCGTACAAGACGGGTGGTATGTATGAGGCGGATGTGTGTATATAGACCTATATACAATATCAACGAAAACATCCGACATGTGACACCACGGTCCCTCGGGAGGTAATGAATTCCGTGGTCGGTTGATTAATTGACTCGGTTGATCGAGACCTCTGCTGACCTGGTTACTGGTTACTACTACGTTAAGTACCGGCATGTGACTATCAAAAAGCCGCGCCTTTAAATACGCGAAGCTGCATCTCCGTACCGTTCTGCCCTGAGTCATGCGTATCTTCATCCCATTCGTTTAACCGGAGCGGTGCGTAAGTGCCACAGATATCTCGGCTAAGCACTCAAATTCTACATCCGTATCTCAACGTGAACACGTCGAGGGGACGAGGAGGCGGCTGGGGACCGCAGATGGGACTGTCCTAACCACCAGATCGCGTTCGCCCGGGTTCCTCTGCTTCAACCGATGGCTATATGGTAAGCTTTTTTCCGCCGTGTGTCCATTATTGATGCAGGCCGTCGGCGCCGGGGCGCGACACCAGCTAATTTGAAGGATGGGTCTTGGTCACCTAGTCACGATAAGGAAGACGCCTACCTGCATGTCCCTGACTAGCTGGGGTACATATATTATGTAGGGTTTAGTGACTCGGTCGGTACGCAAGCTTGCAACATGAGCATGATATCGGAGCCTCCGGATAGGTGGTCCGGCACTCTACTAGGTACTTCGTGCCAAGCCGGCTTATTGGCTGGCGGGGGCGTATGCAGGTCGCCAGCCTCTTATCACGCACAGTTATAGGAGAGAGATAAACGTGAGAACAGGTGTTCAACCAACATATACGCTCGTGGGACATCTGGAGTGACGGGCCCGCATGCGATGGCCGGCGCGACTATTAGTTACGGCATCGCGTGGATAAGCTCCTTTTATTGGGACGTCTGTTTCCCCATCAGCGGCTTCCTTCTGCATTTACGTAACAAGACTGCGAGATAGGTACGCTGGAGGTCCTGGCAGCTTCAACTCGGCTCTGTCTGCTTTTTACCCGTCGTTTAAATGCAAATCAATCACGACCAAGCGTGATGAACGTTTCTCCATAGACAAGAAAAGATGGAAAGAAGGGTATGACGAAGTGTCCAGATTGCTGAGGGGTAATGCGTAGCTGAGGGAGGGATCTGAGATTTTTGCCTCCATCGCCAGAACACCCACACGCTGATGCGTGGGCCGGCTTTTATACTTCGCAAGAATGTTAACCAGGTGGTGGACGGAATCCCGGTAATGCCGTGGCCTCAAGCCGGATACCACTCCATATGCACACACTACCTAGACAGGGCCGAGGGGAGGACGGGAAGGGAACCGATAACCGGTTTGGTGCCTGACTGAAGGAGCAGGTGCAAGGCCATGGAAGATCAGCAAGAGGCTCTCCTCAATTGTTTTCGTCTCAGGCATGATCATGTTCAATTGCGCCCAATCAGTTCTGATAACCCATCCTGCGCATCGTTTAGTTCAAGTCCGAATGGGAAGCCCGCCGCATATAAATAAAAACCCGCCCACTAACTGACCCTGACAATCAACCATAAGAGCAGATGGTATGTCGATCGTATCCACCTGGACGACGATATCCTCGCAGCCACAGTTCCCGAGGCGGCCTGTCTTAGTAAAGGCCGACGCAGATCACTGTCATATGTGCCGCCTAACTTAGAAGGTAGCGGGGCTGCTTCGTGATATGTGGGGGATAGACTCATAACGATATGGCCCCGGGACTAGTGGCATCCCTCTGGTGGTTTAACGGCCACTCGCCTGCAAATACCGTCTTGGCCAAAAAATTAGTCAGGGGAGTGTTGATAGTAGTAAAGTGATGTTCATGACACCCCTCGCTTCAGCGCACTCCTCAGTCAATCCTGCTCAGGGCCTTCGGATTGGGATTTATGCCTATCTCAGCCAGGCGATATCTGGTATCAGCATCAGGCAGCTCTGTGTTACCGTAGTCTAATGGCATGGGATGGCATGGTTAGAACTAGAAAGGATCGTGAGCCTTGCAGGGAGAGCCAAGGGGATGGGTTTGGAGCTTAAATCCGCTAAGCTTGTGTCTGCAGGTCATAAAGTTAGCGGCTGTCTTACGAGGTAGACAGGTCCACAATCACATCTCGAATTCCCCAAGTGTTTGGTGTCAGGTACGTAATGCCTGAGAATTACGAGACCCTTCATACGTACAGTAGGTGCAAGGTAGGTACGAATAATGTGTGTTTAAGTACCTACTAAAAACGTAACAGACTAGCAGATCAGGTGGGTCTCGAATTACTCCATCAAGCAACAGGTATACCGGTAGCGGTAGTGGTCCTTCGGAGCCGGCAAGAGCTGAGACTCCCGCCTTCCTTCCTTGGCAGTTGGTGGAGGGGCCCTGGGCGAGCAGGTTAGACGACGGTAGATCTCCTCAAAGTATTGGCGTATCTGTCCATTGCAATTGGCATATACCCCCCGGGGTAAAATTCAGTATTTCACAGATAGTGCTATACACGCCAGCACTTGCAGTTCCTAGACGTATCCCATTACCTGTGCCGCCGTCCAACAGATACAATATCTGGCCACCAACCACAAACGTACCCATGTTCGGTAATGCAGGATTAATCAGTGTTGTTCTGCAGTGTCCAGCAACTTTGTACGCCATGCGCACAGGAAGTTGTTCATAATCTTCTTCTCTAATTTGTCATTTTCGTGCTATTGTTGTCGTACATACTAGGGACCTCGGGTTGGAGTTTGTTTCACATCTATCATGTCTCTTCTCTCATTGTAATCCCAATTTAAAGGTCTTGAGCTACTTCTGGCCATTCGACAGACTAAGCCGACCGTCGCCAGCGTGTGCCGAGGCTGTGAGCGCTGCACTCGCTCGTACCCTTTCACATCGTCGGGGGCACTCTTCGTTGTGAGAGACTGAAGGATTAAGCTTAATCTTCAGTTCGACCCCAAGCACGATACGGTGCGATTATCGCGATTCCGGAGGATAAGTGCAAATAGTCCTTGAAGACGAGACAAGTATGCTCGACAGAATCTCCGAAGTGCGGAGATAATCATGAACGCGACGCCCACAATGATGCGAACCGTGTCGAACCGACTCCTACCGCTTGGTAGGCGCTATGGTGCCGTCCTGCTTGGAGCCCTTCTCGTCTATTACGTGGTCCGCGATCCTATCCTGGCAGCTGTCGCACACATCTCTATGCCCAGTCATTCGCCTGACGATATAGGGTACATGCCAGACCCTGTTGGTGTTGCTGAAGACGGCGCTCCGATAGTTGCCGACCCCGCCGGCCCTGCTCCAGGTATAGTTGAAAAGGAGCAGAACGCCCAGCAGCCCATGATAGAGCCGCCGCTTCCACCGCCGCCGCCGCCGAAGAAAGTCTACAAACCGGTGACGGAACCGTACCCTCCTATCGAAGATCACTTCCCCTGGTTAACCCACTCGCGAGAGCCGCCGCCAGTGAAAGAGAACAACTGGCCGCCTTGGCCACATGTGCCTGAGAAGACACCGCTTCTGATCGGGTTCACGAGGAATTGGCCTTTACTGCTCCAGTGTGTCAGCAGCTACATCGCCGCAGGATGGCCGTCATCCGATATCTTCGTGGTAGAAAACACGGGGACCTTCTCCGCAAACCGCCAGCGCGAGCTTTCACTCCAAAACCCTTTCTTCCTGAACATGACGGCCCTAGAACTTCTCGGCGTAAATGTCATCAGTACGCCCACACTCCTCACTTTTGCGCAATTGCAGAACTTTTACCTCCACGAGGCCGTACAACGCGGCTGGGAGCACTTCTTCTGGAGTCACCAGGACGTCATTGTTTTCTCGGATGAAGACGTGAAAAAGAAGGATCGAGACCACGACTGGGATACCGACCCATACGCTACGATTTACGAGCGCGCCGTGGGCTTGCTGCGATATCTGAACGGCCCAGATATGCCGCCATGGTCCACGCATTTCTTTGCCTACGACCATCTCACCCTGGTCAAGCGCGATGCTTTCCTCAAGGTCGGCGCGTGGGACACTCAGATCCCCTTCTACGCGACCGATTGCGACATGTATCTTCGCCTGCATTGGGCTGGGTACTGGCAGCCACAGAGCGAGGCTGGCCTAATATTCGACGTGAATACCGTCCTTGACGATATCGGTGCGCTCTTCCAGCTACCCGGGTCGCACGCCGGCTTCAAGGGGGATCCGGTTTTCGAAGACAAGAACCGGCCGGGCCAAGAGGCCGAGATGCAGCGGGAGCTGGACATGCGGGGATGGGTCGACAAGCACGGCGAGACGTGGGTCCACCTTGTCGAAATAGCGGGCCGCATGCAGGAAGTCAAGTACCAGAAGCAGGGTCTCATGCGCAACACGTGGCAGACGAGACAGGAGGGCGGCTTCGGCGAGCCCTTCTACAGGGATCCCCGGGGCTTCGAGCAGGCGCAGCAGATCATGATCGACGCCGGGCGCAGGGTGTTCGCGGAGAAATGGGGACACCGCGGGTGCGACCTCATCGACATGGGCATCGAGGGCGGGGATGCCTGGAAGCTCGAGCGCGACTGGGATATCAAGGAGGGCCCCGGCAGCGAGGGCGGTAATTGGGGCAAGGACTGGATGGCGGCGGATGAGCCGAACCAACCATGATTATTTGACGGCATAAGAAAGAAGAACGTGTGCACATTGATGATGTATATATATTTTACGTTCCTGTCTGTCTAGCGGGCGATGGTTTCTTTTTCCGCCCCGCTATTACTTTTCTTCTTTTTCATTCCAGTTATGTGCTCGAGGGCGGTTGTATGCATGATTATGGCGGCTATGACAACGCGGCGGCGTTTATGGGAGACATTCACGTGCCTGATTTTGTAGCTTGATGAGATCTCGGGCGTTAAGAGAAGCGAAAAATCTCTTGTAGTCATCTGAACGGAAATGAATAAAAGCTGAGGGGAGATGGAGATCGACGTAGGAATGAGAGGGCAATTACACAAGGGCCCGACGGTATCTCGTTTACGACTTATAGACATCCCATCGAATGGCAGGGGCGCTCAGTAACTTTTGTGTGTGAGATGCCGTTGTTAAAACCTTCATCTCGACCCAAGCAGCTGAAGTGTCGTACCTACTGTAGCTCTTGGGTAACGGCTCGAATATCGCACGTAGGAAACACTTCACTTATTCCGACAGACACTCCTGAGCGTCGCGGACTCTACGTCCACGAGGCCAAATTGTTTACGAGCAAGGCTGCACAGACGGCAGGATAGCAAATCACACCCCTCCATTCTTTCCACGCTTACGCTGGACAGCCGACTAGCTTCCAGGCACGGCCGTCCCGCGCGCCCTCCGAAGCAAGGGTTTATAGTTGCGAGAACCTTGTGACGGGACTTCCAACCTTAACGGCACGAAAGGTGACATCTCGTAGCGTGTTCGAGTACGTCCTGTTTTGCTCTTTAATCCGTCAACCGGAGACGTAATAAACCTTCAGGGAGGCGATTCAAGCGTAACCTACATGCATGACTTTTAACGTTTAACGGTGCCTGCGGCTCAACTATGAAACTACTGCGTACCTTACGAATACAGGGGTGGGCATGGAGTACCCGCAATTCAGTACAAAACCCGCCGTGGGTTAGTTAGTTTACTTATGATTGGCCCCACAGCGCTATCTTAAGTTAAAGCGTATGGCAGCCGAGGCGTGGGCGGGTTTAGACACAAGCTGCCTATGCCACGGGCTTCTCTCTTCGCAGTTTCGACTCCCTTTATCCCCTCGTGGTAATCCGCATTCTCAGAAGGTAGACTCCTCAGCCGCCGTTAACCGCTCGATCCTAGCGAACGCTGGCCTCGGGGTAAGGGATTGGAATATTCAGCTCGACCTATTTTTCAATGGCTTCAGCACAGCGCTTTGCCGGCTATCCGCCAGCCAGGGAGGGGCCCAAGACGGTATATGCTTGCTCCCAGGACAAGAATCCGGCGCTGAGGGGTTGGCCCTTGGTCATAGCTGCCAATCTGTGAGCTCCTTTGTCAAAGTCTTCTCTCCCGGTCCTTAGAATCCAGCGCTTACTAGCCACAAAGCCTTACTCGGTCCTCGGGGCTTGCCAAGCTGTTATGGAGTAATGCGAAGTTTGGAGTAGCTAAAGATATCGCTGGTCTGGACGATTACAACTCTCGGCTGCAGGTAGGCAATGCCCTAGGTGCTCGGGGGGGTGGGGTGGCTACTTGCGCAAGGGATGACTGACAAATCTGCGTAGCCCATCGTCACGCCTCTCCTAACCGATGGCAGCGCTCCTACTAAAGCAGAGATCACGGAAGATTTGCGTGAGCGTCAACCGGAGGACCTAGCTGGGCGGTTCTACTCGGCCGCGGACTACCACGAGTTGTACAGATCAGGCCGGCTAACTCCGCTCCAAGTGGCAAAAGCTCTCCTTCCACTAGCTACGCAGGGAAAGTATAAGTCCGCCTGGGCTGCTACGAACGAGCCTCTGGTGCTGGCAGCCGCCAAGGCATCTACCGAGCGATATGCCAACGGCGAGCCACTTGGAATCCTTGACGGCGTTCCAATCGGCGCCAAGGATGATATCAACGCAGAGGGCTACATATCACACATAGGACTAGCCTACGATCCTTCTGAACCGTTTTTCAAGCCTGCGAAGAAGACCATGTGGCCCCTAGCGCAGCTCGAAGCTGCCGGCGCCCTCTTGATCGGGAAACTCGCTATGCACGAACTCGGGTCCGATACGAGCGGTTGCAACCCCCGGAAAGGCACACCGGTTAACTGGAATAACCCGTCGTACTATCCCGGCGGGTCCTCATCAGGCGTGGGATCGGCCATCTGCGCTGGCTTGGTTCCTATAGCGCTTGGAACCGATGCCGGTGGGAGCATACGGATTCCCTCCGCTTTCTGCGGCATATACGGTTTGAAACCGACACTTCACCGGACGTACACCATGAACTCTTCTATCTGCGTCATCGGCCCGATGGCCGCCACGGCCTCGGACCTGACGATCGCGTACCGATTGATGTCGGCGCCTAACCCCGAAGATCCGGTGCAAGGGGGATTCGCGCCCTCGGTCCCTCCGAGTCCGACGGCCAAGAAGACAATCGGAATCTACTCCGCGTGGTTCAACCAGGCCTCCCCGGCCGTACTCGAAGCGACCAAGAAGGCCATCGCCTACTTCTCGGAGAAACTAGACTACGAAGTTGTCGAAATCACAATACCGTACATTGAGGAGGGCCAGTACGCCCACTCTGCGTGGGCGCTCGCCGAGGCGATGGATCATATGCGATGCCGTACCGCGGATCCTTCCAACTGCCTTTCCATGGTGAACCATTGCAACCAGGTCCTGTTGAGTGTAGGAGCTTGCACGTCTGCGGTCGATATGCTGAAGTATGGCCAGCTCCGAGAACTTCTTAGTAAGTCCCTCCCGAGTCCCGTTTCCTACCCATTTTGTCTCGGCCCGTGTGAGAATAAATATCCTATCCCCCTTGTTCTCCGGGAGATATGGGATCTCTGAATTTCCGAAATGGCGGTCTCAAGTCTCCGAAATGTTTCCCCACATACGAGATGGGACATATTTATTAACTCCCACACCACCCGCCGCAGTGGAGCACCTCGCCTTCCTGTTCAAGAAGCACCCCGGCCTCCTCATCCTGACGCCGACGACGCCCGAGGCCGGCTGGCGGATCCACCCGGGCGACGCCACCTACGGCTTCAGCGACGGCAACATGACCATCCGCATCATGATGTATATCTGGCTCGCCAACTCGACGGGCTGCCCCGCCGCCAGCGCGCCCGTCGGCTACGCGGACCCGGAGCCCGGGGCGGGGCAGGGGAAGCTGCCGGTGAGCCTCATGGCCATGGGCGAGTGGGGCTCCGAGGAGCAGCTCCTGGCCTGGGCCAGGGAGGCCGAGGGCTACCTCAACGACGCTTGCGAAGGCGGCAGAAGGCGGCCGGAGGAGTGGGCCGATGTCGTCGCTCTGGCTGGCAAGGCGGACGAGGAGGCTGAGTGAGCAGCAATTATGGCTGATTTAGGTGAGGTGTATGCCAGGTTGCTTTTCGGCATAGATACAAGAGGGCTAGAGGGTTTCCAAATGAGGTTGGAATACGAGGACATGCTGTGGTGAGAAGCTACCTAGGGCATTGACGGTGTTCTCGATAACATGATTAGAAAATCTCTCTTCAGGCACGAGACTTTTGGGCCCTTATCGAACCCTGTAGATACTAGTGGGCGTCGGCTCCGGTGGTGTAATACAGTCCTAACCATATCTCAACCCTGCTAATTCCCTAGTCTTGAACATGGATCTGAGATGCCTGCCTGTGCACCTAATTCGTAAGCCGTGATTACTGTAACCGATGACCTCGGTAACCCTACAAAGCAGCACCTGGTCTGTGGAAGGGAGGGGATGTCGGGATGGCTGCGAGTACACCCATATACATAAAGGGAAAGGAATGGAAAGGGAGATGGTGCGAGGGCGAAGAATGAGGTATAGACAGTAAACTTCCGCCGTACTCTCGGATCAGCTTACCCGAATAAGTGCTGTATTGTTCTCCCTGTATGGGAAGATGTCTTGGGGTCTGTCTAGATTCCCAGAGCCTCCACTCTTTCACTGGTGCTCAAACATACCCCCGATGTCTCAGTGGGTCGGTCACTGGGTAGGTCACTGGATGTAGTCTAATATCACCCCCAATTTATCATTTTAAGCTTTCTAAGCCTAACATCTCTACAGTGAGTCTTAAGGCGGAGTTCTATCCGCCTTTGCACGACTGTAGCACCGTTTCCGGTCGCTATCATGCGGGCCACCACAACTAGAGCATAAGACAAGCTTTAATGCATATTACTGACGCTTGGAAGATCGCCATCACCGGCTCTGGCACTGGAGCGCCCAGGGAACCCTGGGCACCGACTTGTACGCACCAGATCTGCCGGGTTGACCCACGAGCCCCTTATACCAGTCCCGAATGTTATGCCCGGGTCGATATGCTAGTAAAGAGGACACTTCGTCATGCTGCCTCATCCAAAGCGTCATGATGGCACCCGGAATGCAATGCTGGCTGATGTTATTGACTCGGAGGAATGCGGGCATGCGTTCACGAACTCCCAGGGAATCGGGACTAAAGCTGCAGTACCTTCGTCATCTCGAAGACGGCCGCCGGGAGGTCCTTGGTTTTGATGAGGCTGAGTCTGGTTTATTTTCGGAGATCTTTGGTGCCAATGTACCAGTTCGTCTGCCAACCCGCACTATAACCTCTCGAACCCCACGCTATCTTGGACGTAGATCATAGAACCCAGCATTATAGCGATCTCCCCACATAGAGATCCCTCCGCCCACTTGGCAACGGTCCACCTGTCATACCTCTGGTCTATTAATCAGGCAGATAGATACGCTCGAAAGATTACACTGATAACCTCATACGGTTCAGCTTTTCTACGTTGGAACCAGCTGCTGCTCATTTAGCCTACAGTATGGACGCCGTACGCACGCCTCATCCGCAACAGCTATCTACGTTCTAATTGGAATCACGTATACTTCGAGCGGTTACCCCGCCTTCTCAATGCCCAAAAGCAAGTGGGGCGAGAGAATCGAGCTCAAGCCTCTCTAAGAATCGAAATCTCCATATTGTCTACTTCTCGCCCAAGTCCCAGTGATACTTCGGGGGCCATCATCTGCACATAAAGCAATGATTGTATGATCTGGTCAAACGCAGGCAACATAGAACTCCCTGCGGTAGCAGGCCTCGGTATCAGCTGGCTCGGCCGACTCTTTACTTCCCCTGCTCCTTGGCGGCAAACTTAGCTAGGCAGGGATCTAACATAGTGATATGCTTGTGACATTTGAGGCATTACCGGCGCTCTGGTCGATACCACTTGCCTTGCTCGGCTGATTGATTGCTATGTTCCGGCATCACAAGCGGTCGGCACCTCATGTTATATGCAGAGTTAATACAACGCTAAAGAATTTTCGGGTCGCTCTGCTAGCTGCCACAGAGAGTTACGTATTTCCCAGCACGCATGCCTCGTGCAGAGTATAGCTGGTTTATCGGCGACCCCCCCACACTGTGATACCCGTATATCTTCAGTTCTCATGGAGATCCTTTCGTAGAATGTTCCTCGCCGCGTCTCACTACGCACCGAGAGGTATAATAATCGACATTGTGCTCTGTATGTGCGACTCCTCGACCCATTTCATGACCGCGTGTACTCACCTAGCCGAAGAATGAGGTTTGAGTCCACTCATATAGTCAGGAGTCGGGATGCCGAGCCATTCCCTCAGTGTACAGTCAAACCCTTGGTTTATTGTATGCGGGTGCTGTGGCGTTTCGAGATCTGTATCTACAGCTTTGTATCTTCTTGCCTGGATTCCTAGGGAATCCCTTAGTATGATAGTAAACTAATACAAGAGACAACAGGTGATAGTCAGCCCATGGGCTCCATATATGCCGGGCTCCGCATACGATAAAACAGGGGATCGACTGTATATGGCTCGGCAAGCTCGGTGTAGTGGGACCCGATATACCTGCTTAAGCCTAAGAAGCGGCCGCCTTCGACTATACTCTCGTTCTTTCGGGGCGCGTTTCCCAGAAACTAATATGATAAAGACACCGCATCTCTTACGACGAAAAGATGCGGCTACGAAGTCTCAGGAGGTTCAGGAATAGAGGCTAGAGCTCTAGAACATCAAAGAGACCAACTGTAGCGATGGAACATCTGGTAATTAGTGGGGTACCCCATGGGCATGGACCCGGTGCTATGGCTCTATACCTCCCCCAGCCCCCGCCTCTGCTGCTTATAGACTCTGTAACAACTCTTGTCGGCCCGCAGATCCGATTTATCGTTCCTGAGAAGTCTCTAAGTGGCCTGGGCGACCAAGACTCATTCGGTTTCCACTGCATTCCGAGTCCCTGGTTAGGGATGGATCAAGCTCTTTCTTAGGTCACAGGGAGACCTTTTATATGCAATTATGCCAAACGTCGCCTCACTTGTAGCGTCCCGTCTGGCAACTTCGAGCCGATAAACCAGCCACGGAGACCGGCCGTCCCGTCCACGATGTACGCTGATCACACTTCCGGTTATCACAGCTGAGAGTGAGCGAAGGGACTTAGGCTAACCGCCCCACCCCGCGTCAGTCCGTGCCGTCTGTTAATGGTGGAATAAATGTGGATTAAACGGACGAGAAGAGAGCGCATTCCCCAGATCTTACGGCGAAGGGATCAGGCTTCGACTGGATTGGCTCTACTCTAACTTCCCCAACATCCTCCATCTTCCCCGCCCAACCTGCGAGGGCCCGATTGGCTCGCGTACGCTGGAGCTGGCCTTGCATGGAAGACTGGAACTTGGCCGGGGCAAGACGATATGCGATCCTGGCAGAGATTATATGACCTCGACCATCCCTCCAAGACCGGCTTGCCATGGCTGGTTCTGGAGACCTTACTGGGTGCCTCGCATCTTGTAACGACGACCGCCCCTACAGACAACCCATCGCGTTTCCGGAATGGCAGACCCCGTACATGTCAGTACCGCCCAGAAGGCGGCTGACAATGAACTCGAGGACAAGCTCGGCTACAGCGCCCTCCGCGACGCCAAGCAGGCCACGGATGAAGAACATGCCCAGACCTTCAGGCAGGCCTTGTCCGAGAACCGGAAAGCCGTTTTCTGGTCTGTCATGATCTCCATGAGCATCATTATGGAAGGGTGAGCGCGCCCCCGGACCGATCGAATCTGGAAAGTGTCTCGGCTGACCTATGAAAGATACGACACCATTCTAATGGGGAACTTCATGGCTTATCGTGAATTCTTGATGAAATTTGGTAGTTACTACGGCGAGGAAACCGGCTGGCAAATGTCCGGCCCCTGGAACACGGGCTTAAGCATGGCGAGCACTGTCGGCGCGATCTTCGGTATGTATAACTAAGTATATTCTTCCCGAAGCTTGCCGAATACCGACTAACACACAGTCACCGCATAGGTGGAATGCTCAATGGTTACTTTGCCGCCAAATATGGCTACCGTTGGGTTTTGATCATCGCGATGGGATTCCTGAATGCCTTCATCTTCGTCGTCTACTTTGCTCCCAACGCCACCGTGCTCCTCATTGGTCAAATATTGTGCGGTTTATCCTGGGGTGTTTTTGCGACCTTGGCACCTGCGTATGCTTCGGAGGTCTGCCCTACGAATTTGCGAGGTAATTTGCCAGTATATATATGAACCCCCCGACACATGTTGATATTGGTGGACTAGGTTATCTGACGACGTACGTCAACCTTTGTTGGGCAATCGGCCAGCTTATCGCCGCTGGAGTGCTCAGAGGGTGCCTGAGCATCGAAGGAGAGATGGGGTACAAGATCCCCTTCGCTATCCAATGGGTGCGTATTCCCTTCAGCATATAATTTCTAGAGGACCACCGCTGACATGTTTGGCGCCCAAAAGCTATGGCCTACTCCCTGTATGGTGATCGCGTTCTTCGCGCCGGAGAGTCCTTGGTTCCTTGTGCGCGCAGACCGACTTGAAGAGGCCAAGCTCGCGATCGCGAGACTGTCCGGCCGCAAAACACAAGAGCAGATTAACAACCAACTGGCTATGATGCTCCACACCACAAAGATAGAGGCGGAGTCCACCGCCGGCGCTACCTACGCGGACTGTTTTAAGGGTGACAACCTTCGCCGCACTGAGATCGTCTGCGTCGCCTTCGCTGGCCAGGTCCTGTCCGGAAGCACTTTCGCCTACACGCCTACCTATTTCTTCAAAAATGCCGGTATGGACGACAAACATGCGTTCAGTCTTAGTCTGGGAGCTAAAGCAATGGCATTCATCGGAACTGTTCTGTAAGTTAGCCTACTTTACGGATTCTGTCAGTGCAAGGTCGCGTTCTAACGCCATTGCAATTAGGTCTTGGTGGTTAATCACCCACTGGGGCCGACGTCCGATCTATGTCACGGGAATAGGAAGCCTTAGCACCCTCCTGTACATCGTCGGCATTCTCGACGTCTCCACCGGAATGGCGGGCCTTTGGGCCTCTGGCGCTCTTTGCGTTTTGTGGCTTTTCATCTACTCGCTCACGATCGGGCCTATCACCGTGAGTATTCTTGCTAACCGGCACCGGCTTCGACCCATATTCCGCGCTGACCTCGGGAACAGTACAGTCTCATCTCCGAGACGTCGTCCGTCCGTCTCCGGGCCCTGTCGGTCGTGTTGGCCCGTGTCGCCTACCAACTCGTGAACATCGTCTCACAGGTCTTGCACGCTTACATGATCAACCTGACGGAGTGGGACTGGAAGGGAAAGGCCGGTTTCTTCTGGGGCTCCACGGCTCTCTGCATCTTCGTCTGGGCCTTCTTCCGCCTCCCCGAGGTCAAGGGCCGCACGTACGAAGAGTTGGACATCCTCTTCGCCAACAAGGTCTCCGCTCGGAAATTCGCTAAGACCGAGGTCGATCCCTACGCGTCAATGCGCAGCGAGGACGCTATGGAGATCGAGCACAAGGAGTCGCGCTGATGTTGGGGCTTTGGGTCTGGTTGAGCCTGTATCCTTTGCTGACGCCACCCTGGTTGTATCTTGACGGACTGGAACAGGATCGATTTGTTCCTGGCGTATCTATTAGGCAGGCAGCTTACTCATTTTAAAACATCTATGTCATCCTCCCTACCACTCGTGGTGCGGTCGGTTTCTGCAGAATCCAGTCGCATGGAGTTTCGGGTTGTGGTTTAGTCTGTATCGAACCGCCGATCAAGGGGCCCTATCTTAAATGCATACGGGGCACAAGCCAGCAAGCCAATCGCTTCCCTGACATAATGTTCCATTCGTTTCGCGGTCACGCGACATCAGCCCTGCTCCGACGTAATGAATCGAGATCCGAGCCATTATCACAAACTGCCGCCCCTCTCCCAGGGCCGGCCCGTCTAGGAGAAGAAGTTAGAAGTAACTAGGAAAACATCTTTCTAATAAGGGAAACGGCCCTCTCTTGACTCACTGTCGAGATGGCACGCACCTGGCACTCGAGGACCCGAGACTTCCTCCTCCCTCCTCCCTCTTCCCGCAGCGCGGCCTCTGGCTCTGCCCGCTGCTCGTGGGCTCCTTCTGGCTGCTGGCGCTGACCGCGCTGCTTGGGGCGGTGGCTCGCGCTCGGGCGCCCGCGGTACCGGTGCAGGCGAACCAGGACGTGCCATTCATCGGCGACGTCGCGGCGCACGGGCTGAAACCGGTGTTCGTAGCCGGCGCGGCGGCGACGGTGACGACGACCCCGCCCGGAGGCGCCGCCGCCCTGCTCGCCCCCGCGTTGACTGCTTCTGTGGCCTGTTCATGCTCAACGTCTTCGACACCCGCGATGCCAACGTGCGCCAACCGCCGCCTGCTGATGAGCATCTTCGGGGCGCTCGCCGTCTGCGCTGTCGCCACGACGGCCGTCTGGTGGGATCAGGTATAGGGGCCTGTCGCTTATCGGGTTTTGCGGAAATGGTACGTGCGACGTCGACCATGGTAGCTGGTACGGAGGTAGAGTACGGGTCTTGCTGACAGGAGGGTATTGGAGGCGCATTCAATCCAGTGCTGGAGGCGAGCCAGCTCCTCATCGGATCAGCGCCCGTAGTCCTCTTGTACTCCGGAATTTTCTCCTCGCGGGGATTCTAGAGTGGACTCTTACCTACCTAGGTGCGTTCTGACTGGTGTCGTTTGTGGGCTACACGAGGTATGTGGTAGGTCTGCAACTCTGCCAGCGGATGCTAACCTCTCAGCCACATATTCAAGGAGGGTGATGGCCTCAAGGCTCATGGAGACGAAGAGCGCCCTCTGTTGGAATAGCTTATAGGAAACCGCTATCTAGTCAAGGGAAACTTGATATCTTCCAGTAGTTGCCACGCTGCGGAATCTTCCCACGGCCGGGGCCTTGGTGGTGCTGAACATCTTGCACGAGAACCCACTGTCCGCTGGAGTACAAGCGGTAGGGGAAAGTTCGAGCGGCGCGTGCTGTGCGAGCGGGATGCTTATTTCGCCGGCCAAGTGAGGCGAGCCGTAGAGCGTGCAACTGGGATCGCATGAGCGCTTCAAGGCTCTCGTCGCATGTACATGGCGAGAAAAATAGAACTCTCGCATCAAGATCACACCAGATATACTCGGCTAGAGCAACTGGCAACTGGTACGAGCCAATTACTTCACGGCATCAACAGAAAACCCTCAGAATATGGGATAATTCATAGCATAGATGTGATCCGGATGCCTTAGAAGAACCTCCCGGAGCCTAGCGACGCTCTTCCTCAAGGGGCTGAGCTCCACGGTGCCGATATTGTGGACGACGACCCCGTGATCCGACACCATCCTCTCGGCGAGGTCCGGGTGGTCGCGCCCCTGGGTGCCGCCGTTCCGAGACACCCCTGGCCGGCGGCGCCACAGGACCTGGAAGCTCACGGCGACGGGGCCCTCGGGCATGTTGGGGAACGAGATGTCCATGGGCGCGAGCGCCAGTGACAGCACGTCCGGCATCCGCACGTAGGACGGCAGGAACCGGCCCGCGAATCTGCCGGTCCGGCGCGCGCGTCTGGCATGCGAGGACGCGCCTGTCGGGCGCCATCGTGACGAGGTCGCCCACCTCCTTCAATGGCGGTTGCTGGACGAGAATGCGCCTCCACTGCGATATATCGGTCAGTAAGGTTTATCTCAGTAGAACATTAAAACGGAAAGATGTGGGCTTCTGAGCCAGATCTCAGTGCCCGAATCCCGGATGGCTTTTCACGATAACAATGAGGAGCCTTTGAGGCGAACAGGCACGAAATGAAACGCCGTGGTCTTCTCACCGATGCCTGCAGCCGATTAAACGCAACCGGATTGCGGAGGATGTGCGCCGCGGTACGGCGCGCGAAGTTATAGTATTCGCCTTCGCCCTGGGTAGCGCAGCGTTCGGACTTAGCGTAGACGCGGGCGCGTCCGTCATCATCGTCTCGCGGAAAGCAGAAGGGGAAGATCTCTCGGAGCAGCGGGTTCGTCTTCGGATCCGCCGGTTGCGCAGAGAAGTCCTCCCGAAAGAAGAGGTGGCGCTGGAGCTGCGGGGACCTGGCTACCACGAAATACCAGAACCTGCCGACGCGCAACGCGGACACCAGCAGGGTCCGCATATCGACGTGTAGTAGGATGGCTTCGAGGATCTCGGGGATGCCGAGGACCTTGTTGTTTTGGCTTGTTGGCGGTTGAGTTATCGCGGACATCTTGATGCGTAGCTGTTCTGTCGCGTTAGAGGAGTGGAAGGTCGCGAAGAGAGAAGGGGATTTCCTAGCACTTTGTGTGAAAAACTTAAAAGCCGGGTACCTGATATCTCCTGAGTCGACACCAGCAAGCATGAGCAAAGGACAAGCCAACGCCCAGTTAAGCTCCAATACCATTCATTTCGGGGACAAAAAGACTCTTGCTATTGTTAAAGACCCTGAGTAGTTTAAACACCATATATACAGCAAGAAATTAGAAGAACCTCCATATCGAATTTGGAGGCTTCGTCTGCTTAAACCGACTATACCATTGGCAAAGGGGATATAATATCGCAAGCACCGAAGCACACAAGCCAAAGTAAACCCATACGCTTTCGACCCCAACGGCGTTCTTCCCGCTAATAGGATCTATATAACCCAGTTCGTGACCGAACAAGGATTGAAGAACAGCCCCTAGCGAGAACAAGATGACTTGGTGCGCTAGGTAGAAGAAGAGCGCCGACGTTCCGTATGTTAGCAAGAGCGTAAAGCGTTTGGTGACCTGGAGCGGGATGACGTCGAAGAGCGCAAGCAGGAAGAGGTTGCCAGCCATAGTATATGCGAAGAAAGCGACGTCGGGCGGGTATTTGATCACATAAAAGAATGACTGGGGTGATGCGAGGTACTGATTCGAGCCGGGATGACTGGCCTGGTCTTCCGTTTGCAAGCAGCCTTCGGACAGGTTCCCGAAGTGGAACACCCGAGTCAGAACGAACAAAAGCGCAAAACCTGATGCCGCTAGTATGGTAGTGCACTTGATTGCCACTGGAGACCACGATCGCGCGATGAGGAGGCGACCATAGAGTAAGCCGAGAATAGCGAAGGAGAGCCAGGCGAGCGGAGGGAAGACCGAAATGATCCTCTCGGTCTGTACCATGTGAAACCAGATCTGAACCGCTGTGTTCTGGGGAAGCGACGTCGCTGCCACCGGCATTACATCCTCAGCTTGGCAATGTCCGGAGTTTGGTGATAGCCAGATATTCCACCAAATCGTTACGGCCGCCAATGCCAGGAGGACGAGATTATGAACATGCCATGAGATCGTATTGGCACGAGCTGTGGCCTTCGACGTGGTCGTAGTGATACTTCTTGACTCGTTCAACAGCGGTTGAGTGGCAGCTGGTTCAGTGGACTCAGGCAGCCAACGTCCTACCAGTTGTTGCAGAGCTGGCTCAGTCTTGCTAACAACTAGCCACAGCAACCCAGCCAAGAAGTAGTCGATTGCAAGAGAGAACATGACCGCGTTCAGAAACCACACCTTGCCAGCGGTAAATATCACTCCCATGAGCACGGTTATGAGGGTCAAAATCGCAGCCCGTATGGCAAAGTGACGGATCATTTGATACGAGGTCCAGCCAAGCCGTGCCCGCGACCGTCCAAAGTACGCGACACCCATGCCCATCAAGAACGTAAAGCCCGGCGCGCAGAGATGCGTTAGGGTCCGGATGGCGTAGGCGAGCGACCAGTTCCATCTCCGGACGATAGCGCCGTCGAGCTCCCCATCCCCACCTTGGCCATGCTTCCACGAGTTGAGAGCTACGACGGTATGGTCAAGGGCCATCAAGACCATCAACAGCCCACGTAAAAGGTCCGGAGCGAGCACTCGTGTTGTAGGGGACGTCGAGTTCGCAATCTTTCTTGGGGCATCATCGTCGCGGATTGGTTGATCATCGATAGGAAATGGCGGAGTTGTCTCGGCTGTGCCACCGTAGGATTGGGGCGCCTGTGTAGGCATAGATGACGCTGCTTCAACGTCTGCGCCGCCCCGTCTGGTTGTACTGATGTCCGTCTCCTGGTTTAAGACGCCTGATCCCATCTTGCACTCATCTGCAGCTCGTGCTTTGGCAGGGCTCTGGAACGCAAACACAGGCTGACTTCGCCGTTTTATTTATGGGGTCAGACGGAGAGTCATCTTCGGATATTTCTAAGCAACAGCCGTGTGGAAGTCTCCACTTTGTTGCAACCATGGGTCTGGTTCCAACACCTCACCTCCTATTATGGGCCATTGACCAATGAAGATGCGTTCCGATGCCCACCCCAGCCCAAATCTAGTTATAATCGAGGAACTTGCTCGGGTCTCACGGAAGGATTCATACGCCAGGTCCTACGCTTTCTCGTTACGTAATGTTTGCTTTGTTATTTAACTCATTGCTGGTGACAAATTGGCACCGCTGTTGGCTGACATAAGCAAGCCTTTTATTACAGCCACATTCTAGAGGGATTTATGGGTGTTGTCTGACCTGTTGGCATACCTAACGTTAGTTCCACTTTTGATATCAGCATTCCGAACCTGCACTGCATTACTTCCGCTAATAATGAAGGTTGTCTGATGAGGCTAGGGACCCCAGGTCAATCATCCCCTTGTTCTTTGGTTCTATTTACATAGTGATTGCGAATATGAAGGGGTGGGCATGGGCTGTCGTCGACGTGATAATGGTCGGTTTTGCTAGCCTACTGTGCTACGAGGGAAAGGGTTTCCTCACAACCGTTTACGACGGCGGTAGAAGATGTTCGCGGAAGTGGACACGATGCAGATATCTTCGTTTATTTGTATACCGTGCTAAATGAACGCGTATCGGGCTTGGGCCCTTACATAAATTTTCATAACTCAGGTTCGCATTGTGCTCCCGTCAACTTCGTGGCCTCCAACTCCAGGATTCCCCAATATGTACATTACTGTCTTGTGTAACCACCGAAGACATGGTATGATGGCTTCGGTTTCCTGCTCCGTGCCCCTTAGGGACACGGGACCTCCTCGCTGGGCTCCTCAATGCCCTCCTCGGCTGCCGCGGTTTCCACCATCTCATATTCAGCCGCAACTTCGATTATTGGCTCTCCTTTCACTTCGGTAGCGTCCACTGCTGGCTCAGCATCCGCCTCGGGGTCGCAGGCTCTCGTCACCTCGGCTGCCTCGTTCTCGTCAATCGTTTCGGGGCCGCGGGCCCTCATCTCCACGTTTATCTCATTGTCGTCAATCATACTAGGTTCAATCAAGTCTTCGACTACCGGCTCATCCTTCTCCTCGGTGGCTTCAATCATCTGCTCCTCTTCTCCATCGACGCAGACGACAGAATCGAATTCTTCGATCACGTCGACGGGCCTACTTGTTGGCTCGGGGCGCTGAATGACCTCAGTGGTGGTGACCTTGACATATTCGGTCTGTGTCTCTGTTTCGGTGACGGTGTGAATGATCCTCACGAACGTCTTCTCCGTCACCGTCTCGAACTCAGTCTCATAAGTCTCTGGCGCCTTGGACACAGCTGGCGCCGCCGCCTTCTCCCGAGCAGAGGAAGGTGTAGCACACCGAGTATAACGGCTTGGCGCACTCTCAGTCGGCACGCTAGCCTCTGCAGGTGTCTGCTGGGACGCCACCACCTGGGGTTCGTCAGAAACAACATCCATGGGCATCTCGGCAGTCTCCGGCGACTCCTCGACTACCTCGGGAGAATATGCTTCCATAGGAGGCTCCTCGACGACAGGTTCTTCGACGCACTCCTCCTCGATCGAAGGTGGCTCGACAGACGCTACCACGGATTCGACTACTGGAATCTGTTCTTCTGGAGTAGGCTCTTCAGACACCTCCGCAACGGGGTTCTCCGGGATCGCAGACGCTCGTTCGAACTCCTGAACCTCTTGAGTCTGAAGTGCCTCTTGAGACTCAGAAATATGGTCCATCTCGGGAGCTTCTTGCATCTCGGAAGCCACTACGGCATCGAGCTCCGGCATGCTGGCTAGTGGCGCCTCAACGGTCGGGATGTCCTCAATGAACGCGCCATCCTGGGAAGGAGACGACTCGGGGTCGACATATAAAGCCTCATCCTGGAGGTCGGCCTGGGGCGGCGTCTCAGCAACGGGCACGTGCTGCATCCCCGGCATATTGGCCACGATTCCGCGGATACCAGGCTCGTACAGGGGTTCCAGCCGCGCGGATCGAACCGCCAGTAGGACGACGAAAGCGCTGAGCGCGATGATGGCGATGTTCTTGCGATCCTGCAGCAACACGCGGATGCTCTGCAGGAGCAGCTGCGGCAGCGACGCGCCCTCCATTTTCCGTCGCCTGCTCTCCATGTGCTCGTATGCTTCCTCGGGAGGCGAGGCATACGCGTCTGGATGAGGTTCAGGGGTAGCTTCCCGCGGGTGCTCCTCCGCCGTTGGCTGTGCAGAGTCGCCGTAGACCTCGCGGAGGCGCTCTTCCTCCCGGCGGCGCCGTTCTTCCGGTTGCGGTTCCATCTCCGCCTCCTCGGCCGAAGGACTGTTGACGCGGGCCTGGAACTTGTGCGCCTCCCCCCTGCTGCGGCCCCTCTGCTTCTCCTTTTCTGCCGCCTTCTTCTCCTCCTTGAACTGCTGCGCGACCTCGTGCGCGATCTCGGCCTCCTCCTGCTTCGAGGCGGCGAGACGGACGAGCTCGTCCTGCACGGCGGCCTGGACGATGGGCTCGATCTCGACGTCGACGCGCTCCATCTCGCGCCAGCACGTGGCCCAGGCGTCGGCCTTCATGAGCCCGTTGCTCGCGTACACCTTGATGCGGAAGATGCGGCCGGGGCCGAGCGCCTCGTACCGGATCTCGGTCTTGCACGTGGCGCACCAGTGGCGCCTGTCGCCGCCCGCCTTGCTGCTGCGTGCCGCCCCCGAGGCCCGGTCCTCGGCGTAGCTCCCGTATTCGTACTCGCTGTCGCTGTAGTAGTCGTCCCCGCCCTCGCCGCCGCCCGCCGTGGACGGCTCGTTGGCCGGGCCCAGGTAGTGGCCGCACTCGAGGATGCGCGCGCGGCGGCGCAGCGGCAGCTCCAGCGCGTCGAGGAGGCGTTCCTCGAGGACCTCGTAGTCGTTCTGCGGGTGGCCCAGTAGGATGCCGCGCTCGCAGGTCGTATCGCCCATGCGGTCCTGCAGGATGCGCCACGCGTCCCGCAGCGACTTGGCCTCCTCGCTCAGGTCGGCCACTTCGAGGCCGTTGACCAGGTCGCCCCATACCCACCGCAGGGGCAGAAGGGTGCAGTGCAGCAGGACCAGGGGTGCCTCCTTGCGGGGCTTCAGGCGCGGCGGCGTTCTCTTGGGGGAGTACTGCGTCGACCCGGAAGGCGAGGCCAACCGGGACACAGTGGGGAGGTATCGCCGGCCTCCCGAGCGAGGAGAGGCCGGGCTGGAGTGGGCGGGCGAAGACATCTGCAATGCGCGGACGTCGGATGATGTTCGGAAGGGCGACCGTGGTGTGCCACGAATAGTGGGAATGAAATCCTCCTTGTCGTACTGCGAGATGTCCGAGATCCTTGGCGATCGGGCGGCGGTTGTCATGTTGTCTAGAAACTCATGTCCCTTTCCGCACTCCGATCCCCCGTCGTACGACCCGAGGGAGCTCCGAGGGCTCTTTACGCTGAACAGGTCCTCATCCGTAGTGGCCTCGTGCTGGGAGCTGCTATCGCCGCCCTCACCGGTCTCTATGCTGGGTAGTACCTCCTCCGAATGCAGGTTTTCAGTGGGATCGCCGTCCGATTCGTCTTCCTCGACCTCTGCCGATTGCTCGTCTGGGGCGTCTGCCTGGAGATATTCCTGTGGTTCAATAGTCTCCTCCTGCTCAAGTTCACCGGACTGTGACCTCGTTTCCTCGTCCATTGGATCACTTAAACAAGAGGGGTCGACATGTATCTTAAAGTCGAGATTGGGTTTGTGTCGTCGAGGCATTGGGAATGACAGTATCGGTTGGAGCAAAAGGTTGATTGGAAGGATTCGGGTTCTATAGCAACGAGAGCGGTGATTGTGATTTGCACAAAGTCTCGAGTGGCTACGTCGTAGGGATGTGCTGGCAGATGATGATTGGAGCCCAACTGTTTGTGTCGAGTCGGTGAAAGTTACTGGGCCTGGGCGGTTATTGACGTCCTGTTGCTAGGGGCAACGCAATGTGTATCCACTCATCTCCCAGACTCTGAACAGGAACCTCGATTGTAGATCCGACCACGACTCCAGCAGTGTGCCTAGATCCCACAGGCCTGCTCCGATTCTTGTTTCATCACGGAGGCGAATGGACGAAAATTGATATTTGGATGGGCCAATATCTTGGCATTGGTCCCCATAGGTCAACAGCGCAACATACCTACAGTTCTAACTGCTGCCATGGGTCAATAAGGCCTGTTGTATGCCCGTGCTCGCAGAGCTGGTTCGGCTTAATCCCAGTGACCAAACCGTGAGCGCCAATGGCTCAATGAGTAGGAGCGGGGACATATTCAGCTGCTTCGTAGGAGCACACACATAACTTAGCACCTAAGCTACGGACATTCACATGGGATGTGGTCAAGATTGGACGATTCACTTCGGCAGATGAGATGGCAGTGTATCGATGAACAATATATCAATTGACTTTCAAAGTAATATGCATAATGACGAGATGGAGTCTGATGCATGGCAAGTGTCAAAAGCCCTGCCAGTAGGGGCTCCAGGTTTCCTAGGGAAGGTTAATAGGCCAGGAGAGTGTCTCGTATGCCTGTGATTTGGTCAGCCACAGGTTGTTTGTTTAGCTTTCCTTCCATGCCGGCATAATGAGGATTGTGGTTAAATAGACAAATGCTAGTAGGCATTTTATAAACCCCAGCATACGAGATCTCATAATATCTCCCATGAGGATGATTAATTCCAAGCATGATACGGATGAATGACAAGCCAGATGACTTGAGTGTAGGGTTGTGGCATAAACCCAAATCTTCCTAAATAAAGCTATTTCTGTGACTGTCTTCAGCGTCTTCCCAATGGCTTGCTATTGGTCTTCATCCACCACCAGACACTAATGGGGAGAAAGAATGGGCTTTCTTTGGTGGCGGTGCTAAACTGGTTCTTGAAAGCGAATAGACTTACCTCATATGCCTGTATCCGTGTGCTAATAAGAAACAAGAAATGGCTGTCACATGTGGCCGGCATTAACGGGTTGCATTCCAATACGGTCTTGGTAATGCCTTAGCGGTATATATATCTATTATACTAAGACCAAAAAGTGGTATACCAAAAACACTGGCGAGACGCCTTTGGTATGTGATCTGAACTGTTGTGGCATCGACCTATCCAGCTGCCCCCTAAGTTCTTATAGGTAAATACTATAAGTGCCGGTAAGTAAGAAAGTTGGCTATTCTAACGGTACAGTAGACTTCTCTATTCAATTGTTTACCTAGGTACCTACACAATACCCGGGACGGACACTACGGCCCCCACAATTAGCGTATTAACCCCCTAATGTTAGTGCCAAAAGGGGTGCCTCAGGTACCTCAGGTACCTTCTGGTCCCTTAACGCCGAGGCTTTCACTCCCTGCGTAAGCCACTTGTAACAACACTTATAACGCGGATACGGTACATTTCAGTGACAGGTGATGGCGGGGTGGGTGCGCCACAGCGTTGGATACTGTTCGATAAGGACGGTTATGGATCGACCATGGATTAGATAATGCAACCTTGAATTTCTCGATTTCTCAAACTATCGAGGGTTAATCTCCCTTTCTCTACCCGTAAGTTTTAACGTTAAATCTCGTACTCTTCAACTATGACACAATCTGGTTAAGCCAATGAAATTATAGTTCAGCTCAGTTGACGGACTGGAGGACAGACGAGGAAGGAATCCACGCCCTCGGCCGATTGCCAAATGTCATTTCCACCAGCAAAGAGGCAGAGGTCAAATACTTCTCGAGACTTCGCCAACAACGCCCCGCAGACTGCAGCCCCTGGCTTGAGGCAACATCCGCAACTACAGGTGCAGGAGAATCCCATTCCTGCCCTCTATACAGCAGCTGCGGCATATGGGAATGACCATGGCGGCTACAATCCACAGTCTCCAGTCCGTCAAGCAGTCGACTACACCTCGGCCTATCCTCCCCCCAATGCGGTGACCACGGCACAGTCCAAGGGATATACTACAGCCTATCATCCCCAAGCCCATGCCACCCCTTCCATGGGTTACGAGGGGTCCTACAGTCCACAGTTGCAGACGCGTAACCACAGCTATGCAACAGCCCAGTATCAGCAACAACAAGGTTATCCCCAGCCGGGGCTGAATGGCAGCCACACTCATAACGGCTACACACGAGCCCTACAGACTGAAGTCTTGAGGGCGTATTCGCCTACTCCTCATCCGAACCCGCAAACAACCGGTCACGGCCAGGCTCAGCCACAGAACTCTTTCGTCCAATATGGAGACACATACACGTCCCAACCGACAGCTCACCTGCCGGCCTACCGCGGCAGCGCTACCCCCTATCCGGATCCTACTCTAAATCCCCAGTATAGTCCACCGCCGGCCCCGCCTCCTCCCCAGCAGTCTCCTCCCAACGGCAATGGACAGGTCGCAGAAGATTCTGGAGGAAATGATAGCGAGGATGCAATGGGGGAGGCTGCGGACGATCCAACCGAGGTAAGGAGGGACTTTACATAAATGCGGTCTGTTTAGTAACAGGTGGAAGCTAATACTAACGGCTACCTCTGCTTCAGTTCTATCAAAAACCCGAACCATCTAACTCGACATCCCCTAATCTCTCCGAGCATCCTCCGGAAACGAGATGCGCGTGCAAAAAGGGGCGGGGCAAGAAGAAGGCCTGCTCGTCATGCCAGTGCACTAAGTATGGACGGGCTTGCAGCTCGCAATGCGCGTGCGGTAACGCATGTGGGAACCCGTTCGCGGACCTGACCATGTTCTTCGGACCGCCCGAAACATTCACGAAGCCATGTGGCGCCAACCCCTGCTTCGCCACGTGGCTGTCAAATCAGCCGAATATCGAGGAACTCGACATCGATCTCATGGTGGATATGATGCTCTATGATGACACGTCGTGGGCCTCCATCCGGTCGTACACCCCAGCGTTCGCTAAGTGGGAAGCCAGCTGGTCGCGGGCGCGCAATGGGAAGGGCAAGAAGAGTCGCGAGGAGCGGGAACGCCTAGAGTTTGAGCTCCTGCGCGGGGGACTGGGGAATTGCAACCAGAACGACTTCAATGGCTTCTGGTACAGTTTCTGCAAGAGCGGGTGGGTTCTCACGGACGACTGGGAGCACTGCCAGGAATGTCGCCAGTGCAAACCGAGCATGGAATGGCATTGCGAGAAACACGAACAGTGTACAACGAACCGCATGTGTCCCGGGTGCCACGGTAATCCGACATACCCGGATATGATGGCGTACGCAGAGGCAGGAGGCCATCTCTCATGATGGTATTCGTAAATTCGGACTCAATGAGTTCTCAGGGCCGTATAAGATGCATTGGCGGGCGGCGTTTTGTTCATGTTTGTATACTAAGCATCTAAAAAGGGAGTGAGCGTCGGTCATTCTGCAGCTGCTAAGAAAGTAGCGTTGTGAGCGATCTGAATTTTAAAACAGGGCAATCATAGAGCCATCTTTTTGGTTTCTTATGCCATGGCCAAAGTCTTTCCAGTGTTAACGTTTACAGAGTGTTAAGTGCCAGCTGCGTCTCAGGATAATCCCTTTTGGACTTTCACGTCGATGATGTGACGAATGCATCGTTATCGCGCAGTCACTCACATGACGATACAGAGGTGTACTGAGTAAAGGATCTCATAGAAAGCACATGATGGTCGAGTAACCATACCGACACGACTACTTTGGTCTTGGCCGTCTATGTGGTGTTCTTGCCTCGATGCTTAGACCACAGACCTGCCTATGGTAACTTAACATATCTTACATGCGGTCATGACATGCATAGAGCCAACTCTAAACTTGCCTTCACAGCCAATTGATCCTAGGCCACGAACCTAGCTTGCTCGCCACAAGTCTCAAGCTGATGTCATGGCAGAACAACTCACTATTTAATAAACAGAGCCACCCTCCATTCAAGCCGCGAACTGGGTACTAGGTAGGTAAGCGTCAGACATTAATTCCTTTCTCTCATCTCCGGCTATCTTGTTCCAGCCGCCTCTCTCCACGCTTGTACACACCACGTTTTCAGCCTCATCAAAGGCAGCGCGCACATCATGGGCACGCCATCTGCTGTCGCCACCTTCCCCGGCGCCGCTTTTTTTGGCCGATCCCAGCCGGCTCGATCGCGCGTATCGTATGGCCGCGTCGTGTGGGCAGGCTCCTGACTGTCGCGGATGCCGCGCGCCATGCAGGAGGACCAGGGCACGGCGGACGAGTGGGACGCCGTCGTCGCCGCAGATCTCCGCGCCCGTTCCGCGAGATTTCCCCGGGGCAGACTCCCGTGCCCGGGCGAATACCTTTAGCTAGAAGCCCTGTGATTTTCTTAGCCGGGTCGTCTGGAAGATAAGGGCCTGGTATTGTAGAGTTACTGGCATTCTTTCGTCGCATAGGAATTAATCACTGTCTCTCGCTTGGGCATACAGTACCCCCTGCCGTCTCGATGTTCGAATAGCAGAACGTATGCATGACGGTGCAAGCGGTCGGGCCGCGCCATATGCCATACTCGTTGTGAGGCTCAAGATGACAAGACAAGAAAGCACCAACATACCGGTGAGTCATTAGTCCTGCCATTGGTAGTATAAGGACATTCTCGCGGTTAGGTGTTCAGGGCGCAATATTGTCCCTCCGGGTCTCCGTTCTTTCCCCGTCAAGGAGATAGCGATAACTTGAAGGTAGCAGACTGCCCAGTAGCGAGTTGATGGACCGTATTGTACTCGCCCTAGGACTCGCGAGCCGCAGCACCTGACGAAGGTAGGTGTATATCTCGGGCCAGGCTTTGCACAACGAAAGCCAATGACTCGGCAAAGCGCGAGGCGTAGAAAAAGGAGTCATGATAACGTAAATCATACAACCTATATCTAACCTGCTGCTGAGGATGATTCACGGGTCCCAGCCATTGCAGTTCAGGGGCACATTCGTAGCAGCATCCCGCAACCCCGCGGCCTCGTGTCCCGGTGCTTTAAGGACGGTCGAGCTCCATGCAGCCGTCGGATCTGGCGTTGACGGCACGGAATTGGCACACTGCTGGCCTCGACATAGCCGCCCCGGAACGCGCATTTGATCACTGTACTCGAGGAACTCTCACACTCTTCGATCATGCCTGCGACATTGGCTGAGAACAACTCGACAGAAAAGGGGTTAGCAGTGGCTTCTGCCGTGACTCTCACCAGTTATATGTCACTTCTTCGGATGCTAAGCTAACTGGAATGTGTGGATGGATCGAGTGCATCTTTAACTAGGTTGCTGTCAATGTCCTGGCGAGCTAAAAGGAGGTGAAGCCGCTGCGACGGATAGGCAGGCTGATTCATTAGACACCCTTTAACTTGAGATTCTGGGACTACTCTGGGTTTATATTCCGCGAGACTCTGTAATTACTGAGGAGTGGAGGTGCCTAGGGGTAAAGGAATGTATCGAAGCTGCATGAAGAGCTATCCTAAAGACCCGGGGCCCAAAGCCTCCTTATATAGAAATACCACCACATTCCACAACTTTCCATGCATATGCACCCGTGATCCCGTATCATTACTCCATGCGGACCAGGAAAGTCACCACGCATGTCTTCAGCAAGGCTGACAGAAATTGCTTCGACAAAACATCTATAATGAATCAGTCGCTTCGAACCTAACACTAGGAACTTTTAACAGGGTACGGCCTGATGGTAAGGCGTAAAAGGGTTCAGCCAATGACCAATGCGCTGTATAAGTCGTTATAAGAAATCGTTGTAGTTGGCGGAGGTACCTGGATATTGCTAAGGGGCAAGATTGCAGTAAAATTTGCGTAAGGAAGGAAGAGATGAGATCAGCTCCAACAGCAAACAGGCGCTGTCATCTCAAATAATGTAATTATGCACTATCTTGAACCCGCCGGTGGACGTAATCCCAAAGCGACGAGTTCGTCTTCCGGTAGCGCTCGAGCCTCGAGTAGGTGTTGCATGCTTATATACACGACTGGCGTGCTCCTCTTTGCCAACTTCCAGTCAACTTTGTTTTGCTTAGAACCGTAAACTTTGGGGCCGGATAAAACTGTGGATGACTTGATATAAGTTCCCTCTAGTCTAAGTCATGGCGGAGTGATATCACGAGACATGTGGGCCGTTTCTAATATTTTTCAACTTTGAATGGATTCGAAGGTGGTTCGCCCCGAACTTAGTCTCACATCTTATACGCCGAATAATTCTTTTCCCACATCAAGGTAATAAAATACAATAGCCCACAGCTGACGATTTCACGAATTTCGCGAGGCTGGACATGAATCCATATTCCCAGCTACATCACGAATCACATTAGTTCCTCACCGCCTGGTTTATCAACTGGCTTCGGTGACGTACCAATTTAATTACATGAGGAGCATCTCCCACTATTTGATGGGCCGCACCAATTCCGACTTTCGCTCACCTTTTTTTTTACTGGAACATTGCGTGGAGAATTCCCTCGCGCCATTGGGTGAGGCTCTGATGATTCCTCGTCCGAGGCGATCGGTTTGTGGTGGACAGGTTATTCGCAACCATATTCCGTGATGCCTCTGTCGCGCGAGTATTGAACCATCACAGCCGCCGCAGCCTATATAAACTTTACTCGCCTTGTCATAATGTCTTACTTCCATTTCCATATCAGCCTTGCAAGCATCGTTATATACGATATCGCAAGGGGTTTCTTTGCTGCTTTCGAGGCACGAGCAGCATGCCATTGGAGACTGTTACCGAGTTCTCACCGGAGCAGGAGCCCACGCTCGGGCCTCGACGTGTCTATGTTGCTCTACACGATCGGAAGAAGGATGAATTTGGGGAATTCGTTAGTCGACTACACCGGCGTAGCGCCACTACACGTCCGCTAACTTTCTTCCAGCATTGGGCGATCGTCACAACCACGCCGGGAGGGATGCCCACCTACTACCACGCAAGCAACACAAACGCAGCGGATCCAGCGAACGGCACATGGTCCTTCGAGCGACGAGGCGTCGGTGACACGTGGGACTTCCGCAGGACCCGGAGTCTTCTTGTTCTCTACGAACTGGGGACTCTCCCGCGCGGCCCGGGATTCAGCAAGGACTTCGCTCGGATCGACACAATCTGCAGAGACACGCCTACGCCCTCGAACGGGAGGAACTTGACCCTCAAGGAAGGCCAGCGCTTCAGCTGCCAGACCTGGGCGCTTGATGTCGTGGAGCGGCTCTTTCTGGCCGGATACACAACTATGGACGCAGAGGGTGAGAACTTGGTTTTTGGTCGTCTACGACAAGGCTAATAAGATGCAGGGGTAGAGGAGTTCGGAAGTGAGGCCGCTCGGGCTTACAGGGAGGAATTGGAGGACGCAGGCAACTCCAACCAGAACGGGCGCTTCAAAATCGTTAAACAGAAGTACGAGTAACACTGCGAAGCTGCTCTAGCTGGGAGTATAGGATGCTATGGGCTACTGTGAGGTGCGCAGAAATAGCGTATTGCATTCGCGTATATCTGCTATTAGTTTCTCGTCAGGAAGAAATAGGCGTTTTGGCGTGTTACCGTGGTAGGGGTAGCTAAAAGATAGTTGGCACTAATAAACTGGGATGGATTACAGATGATTCAGAGGGCTTTTAAGAGTTGTTAAATGAGTGCTGAAGTGATGCAGTGACCGACTATAAGCAGGTTTGCCAATAGGGGTGCTCCAGGGATGAAGGAATATATGTTCTTGGATTACACACCTCCTTGGCCGTCTTATCTAAAATAAAGTACGTCTGGTTATATTTTAATATTTACAGCCTTATATATCAAGATTAATTAAATAAATAATTTCTATCATAATGCGGAGCTATATTACTATGTATTCTCCGGCGTGTAATGATAACAAAGGACTTTAATTATTAACCAGTAGTATAATAAAAGAATGTGATATATGAAAGTAACTTAAAGTATTAAGTAACCTGTAGAGAAGCTAGAGCACTAAAAAGCTGACAAAGAGCATCTTAAATGAACATCATACAACCTATGGGACAGTGGCTTCGAATACTTTGCCCTCCTGATCGGCATCATCTCAGGGGAGTGCTATCGGTGTCCTTCCTAATTGAGGCCCTATAATCCAAGAATAACTGCCGAGTAGTACGAGATCTTCCACACATCCATCTTGGTGGTGGAGGACGGCCGTCGGTGCGAAGGAACGACCGGAAAAGGAGCTCCGTAGACTTTTCTTCCTAAGTTAGGTACAGCGCCTTCTTTCTTGCCCCTACCATCTCCCGGACTGCAGAAGCTGTTGGTTCATAACAGTAGATCAGTTCAGGAAGAGAGTTCACCCCTCTAGCATTGGAATTCATGGTTTACTAAGTCCCAGGCATTCCTGACGGCTATGCGTGAACACTACAGGCGCTGTTAAGGTTCTTAGGGGATATCATTGTGAAGCTATGCGTTCGAAGAAGTTAGTGGGCATGCAGGTGCGGTCGGTACTAGCAAAAGCTAGGAAAGAATTTGTTCAGAAGGGCAGGAGATACTTGGAAGCATAGCCACTGCAATGGTAAACATTACTGTGTATGAGGCCCTGAAACTATATAACAGGCCCGTAGCTGAGGTTCATGAATGGCGGCCGTGCCAATTACTTTCTAAACAGCACTGATAATCTCTGCTGCCAAGCATAACCGCTGAGTCAGCGGTCACACCTTGAGTAGGAATAAATGAATGAAAACTCCCGTTACCCAATCATTCTTAGTCAACCTCTTCCCCACTCTCAACAACCGCGCATCAAGGTCCTATCCATTCCAGCGCTTTCTCCCCATCCCTTCCCCTCTCCTTCCCCCAGAAAACCGGCCAGCCGCGCCTCACACAGGCTGGCCCCTAGGGCTAAAGGCCTCACACATCCCCCGCAATGACATTCCAGTTATCTTTGTGGAACCGCTGCCCGGAAACGATATAGACTGGAGGCAGTGACGGGGGGCCTCCCGGAATGCCGGGCCTGGGCGTATACCACCGGCACGAGCGTACGATCTCAGACGCCATATCGGCAACGAGCGAGCACGAGACACGGAGATCTTGGTAGCGGTCGTTGCAAAGCGCGATGGCTGCAAAGCGATGGCAGGTGATACGAATGCATTAGCGCGCCCGGATGGCGTAGCCCCCCGCCACTCTGCGTAGGTGGCTGACGCCATAGCCGATCCCATCTGCGAAGACCTGGCCGAAATTATTACAGATCATGCGAGTGTTCTGGTTTCTGTTAGCTAGGGGGCCATGTAGGCGTGCGAACGAAACGGACCTGTTGGGCTTGGAGCCCCCCTGACGAGAACGTCATCGGACCAGCTCTTGGTGTTGTTTCCAAGTCCAGAGAGCCGTCAAATATGGAGAGGCCGGGGTGTTTATTCCGGATCTGGGCGTCGATGTCCTGTCCAGAGAGTCAGCGTTGACTTAAGCCTTTCAACACTATCAAGAGGGCCGTCATACGTCGAGATCGTCCCCCCACCACGTCTCTTCGGGACCGTCTTCCGAAAGTTGGCCGATCCATCCCATCTGACCGATAGGTAGGGGAGGCTGTTCCACAACGACCTCGGTCGCGGAGGGGGCGGCGGGAACGGCCGGGCACGAGCATTCCGGTTAGTCAGAGCGAAGGGAGGAGATGGTAGGGAAGGCACTGACCAGGGTATGGAGGGCCAAGATGGCCATGGCTAAGACCGAGTTGACAAAGACCATGGTGGGTGGTCGGACGTTCAGCGAGAAATAAAGGTTCAGATCGCAGAGGCAGAAAGTAGGCGCTTGCGGTGTGCGGTTTGAGGATTGACAGAGGCCCAACTAAATAGTCACGCTGCGACGAAGCCTCAGGTGGAATTGATGAATCCTCTGGGACAGGAAGGACCGTAACCCGATGCCAAGGGTCACGGTGATTCTTAGAAGGCTTTAACCCACTTGACGAGCGATGAAGCTCGGCCGTATACGGAAAGATGAAGCGACATATGGAAAAGCGTGTGATAGCAAAACCCCGAAAATACCTACGAAGCCATTTCATCGTAGCGTCAAACCTCTTATGGCCATCATTCGGATGATAACCCGCTCCCCGGCCGTTTGGTGTGCCTGGCATAATCGTACAGATATCTTCTCGGGTGAGGTTTCGAAACCGTTGGATGCTATGGAGGCAATAATTACTGTTTCTACAATCCGACGTGTGGTAATAGTATTGTATGAGAATACGGGGTGGACTCTGACCACGCCTCACAGGCGCATATGCAGTTGGACCAGGAACAATACACGGATACCTAAGGTCCTGGAAAGAGCGGCAACTGTCCGGCTAACAAGCAAGCGGTGGTTCACGTTTAACGAGTAGGTCCAAATTTGCTGACATAGTCCATGAAAGTACTGACTGGTCTTGCTTCCGGGGAGTGAGCATAGGCCATACCTGAGGAACCAGAGGAATGCGTATCAATGCTTGCTGAACTTCAGGTCTAAGTGTGCTAATACGCCACCAATACTAGCGACGTATCGAAATATTACAAACATGATTCGAGGCTCACAGACATTATGAACAAATCCTGAAGAAGTGTCTGGGCTGGTCCGAGAAAGAATTCACGGCTAATGACCGAAGAACATGACAAAGTACACACATTTGAATAGGTGGAGCTCGACATCGAGAGTGTGGCAAAGTTCCGTGAGGATAGAAATAAGCCTAAGACGTTGGCCGGCGTATTACACGCTGAATTTGCTGGGTTCAGGAGCCATGCCCAGGATATCACATCATTCGTTTCTCTGCTGCCTGAGTCGTGCGGATACGCCTCCGTGGTGGGTGTCTCCATCGTTTTCAAGGCGGCGGAGAGGTACAACATGTGGGAGCAGAACTTCGTCAGGGCTCTGAAACAGATCAAAGATGCAATAGTTGATGAGGCGTATGTTCACGACAGGCACGAGCCAGCCGTTAAGATGCACACTCTTATTTTTGGATTTATTCGCTAGTATATTTGCTGTCTTAGAACTCCTAGTGCCGCGGCTTTTTGAACAGCCCAGCAGTATGTCCTCCCAGCTTCTATTTTGCCCTATTGATCTTAGCAGACCAGATGGAACTGACTGTGTTCACGCGAGTATGTCGGGGATTGAAGGCCATGCCGACACCCAAGGCTTACGGTCGAGATCTGATGAATTGCCTTGCGGCTATGGAGGCGTGTTGTGCTGCGCTCAAGACATACGGCAATGAGCGTGAAATAACCATCCTCCAGGCTAAGTTCGACTCGATCTCACCAGCCATCAATGCCGCACCACACAAAAACTGGGATGCAGTCAACGGCCTAGGTCAGTCTATCGAACGAGGGCAGGAAGTGGTTGAGAAAGAATTTGGGGACGTAAGGGACCAACTGGAATCCCTAGCGGCAAAACTAGCTAGAGCGGATGTTGGAAGAACAGTGTACATCCTCATTGCGAGTGACCTGCCCAAGATACACCGTCCACAATGTGAGTACCTACCCCAGATGCAATATCGTCTATGTTCGAACAGGGCTGTCGATTAACTTGAGAAAACAACTTCGGAAAAAAAGAATCCGAGCACCAACACGACCGCCGTCACGTCCCAGATCCACCAACCTCCATAGATGTTGACACCATCCTCAACAACCTGAAGCAGCAGGTGATGTTGATCGCCAAGGATTGCCGCGCCGTTTTCATCGGATGCCGTTAGGCTCAGACCTCAGGCGAGATGATTTGATTGGGTAGACCTGCAGATCTCGTGACTGGCGCAGCCTCGTTGGTGAACCACATCGATGAGGGGCATTCCTCTTTGTTCCTTCGGAGCCGAATCGGACCGCGAAGTCCCCACGGCGGCTGATCCTACCACGAGCGGATGAACAAGTTTACCCAACCTCACGCCGACCGTTTCCCACTATAGTTATCGTCTCCAAGCCCCTAAACCGCTACTCTACTGAATGTCGTGCCGGTTACGGCTTGGCAGCGCCGCGCAGCTCAACTCGCGATGGCTGAAGGGCTCGGCGTCGCTGCGAGTGCCATCGCAGTTATTGAACTGTCAGCCAAGGTCGCTTCTATGTGCCTACAATATTCCAAGGATGTTAAACATGCTAAAGAGGATATCACACGGATCCATGAAGAAATTATCCGCCTAAAGAACACTTCGGAGGAGGTCCAGAGCCTCGTCAATAGTCCCAGAGGAGCAAAGCTTAAAGCATCCCAAAAATTAGGCGATACTCTCAAGAATAGTCAATCGCGGCTTGAAAGGCTGGACCACGAATTAACTCCCAGCAAAAACCGTCAGGCGATGAAACAACTTGGGCTCCGTGCTTTAAAATGGCCGTTCAAAAGTAAGGACGTCGAAAAAATAATACAAGACCTCGCACGATGTACGCAAACGATCTCTTTAAGTCTGCAAGTGGATCAGGCGTAAGTAATTTTATCCATCTTTGCTTCTGCTGACGGCCACTGATGGAAAGATTACATAGTGCTACTTTACTTGCAGTCGACCAGAACGTCCTCGACATGGATCAGAGAATAAGACTTAATAAACTCAAAGTCGCTGAAGGAGCAGCCTTCGACTCCTACGCCGAAGAACATAATCCAACCTGCCACCCAGACACCCGAGTCGACCTGCTGCGTGAAATATCCAATTGGGTTCAGAACCCTCAAGCCGAAGCCATCTTCTGGCTGAACGGCATGGCTGGCACAAGAAAGTCGACCATTTCACGCATAATGGCATATTCCTTCTCTAAGGGGGGGCAGCTTAATGCCAGCTTCTTCTTTAAAAGGGGCGAAAGTGATCGAGAAGGGATATCCAAATTTTTTACTACGATCGCCGCTCAGCTAGTTGAGAAAATGCTGACCCTTGCACCGTACGTTAAAAATGCTATCGACGCCGACCCTGCCATCTTTAGAAAAGCGATACGGAAGCAGTTCGAAAAGCTTATCCTCAAGCCTATATCGAAACCTCCTTAAGCTGCTTGGAAAATTAACGCCCTTATTATTATTGTCGACGCTCTGGATAAATGCGAGCGAGATAAAAATATCAAAACTATCATCCATCTTTTTTCTCGAGCTAAAACTGTACAGTTTCCACGACTGCGGATTTTTGTTACCAGCAGGCCCGAATTGCCTATTCGTCTCGGTTTTAGGGGGTGTTCGGGCCACTTCAACAACTGATATTTGTGGGGAATCAACATCATCTTCAGCAAACCGTTCGTATCCATCAACATCAGCAACATCCACTTTTTTCTGCTGAAAATTGCTGATTCTTCTTAACGGGCTTGGACTAATTATCTTTAATCAGCATGTTGATTTTCCCCCACTTCAACTTTAACAGCTTTCGAATTATTGAAATTGCTAATTGATAACGTATAAATTACGTTAAAAGCCCTGCCCTAACTTAACGCCGTTTTTTTTACTATATATCTTAATAACGCCATAAACCTAAACCTCCGTAATTATCGTTTTACAATTTCGTAATAAAACTTAACGCTTTTCGCGATCGATAATTATAACGGTAATACGGAAAACGCGCCGTTTTTAACGAAAATAATTAGCTATTTTCGTTATTATTTTCGTAATTGTTAATTTTAATTTTTAACGCCGTATAAAAATATATATTAATAACTTAACAGACGTTACGTATATATCCGAAATATTATATTTAATTAATAACCGTTTTCG
The DNA here is from genome assembly GCA_004155935.1 of Monosporascus sp. GIB2. Lineage (NCBI taxonomy): Eukaryota > Fungi > Ascomycota > Sordariomycetes > Xylariales > Monosporascus > Monosporascus sp. GIB2. The sequence goes on along the minus strand of QJNV01000111.1, from coordinate 48,756 downwards.
AAAAATTATAAAGATAAAAAAAAATACGTATTACGCGTTACGTAATTAACTGTTAGCGAATACGGGTTTAAAACCGTCGTTACGGATTTCGATAAACGAAAAAATAATAATTTTTTTATATATTATAACTTAAGGTTATTCCGTTTAACTTATTACGAATTATTTTATAAAAAGTAATAATACCGTTTATCGTTCGTTTTATAAAATCCTAAATATTTTTATAATATTAATACGTTTTATTATTAAATCCGTTAATATTCGCCCTTACCGGAAAATCGTAAATAACGGAAAGTTTTTCCCATAATTTGGTAACGTAATAAAAACGTTCGATAGTTTTTATTTTAAGATTAAAATTTAAGGTAATACCTTTAAACGAAAAATATAAAAAAACCGTAAAAGAAAATTATTAACGAACGTATTAACCGTTTATAATTTCGATAAAAAATTTACTTACGTATTAATAAGTTAAAAAAATTTTACAAATAATAACAAAATATTTAATAACGCAGTTAATCGTAATAACCTTATTATCCTTAAAAATAAATACTTACTTAGTAACGTTAAATACGTTACCGGTAAACGAATTTTTACTTCATATCGCGAAATAAGGTATTATTTTCGAAAATAAACGTAAACCAAGATAAAATTACGTACGCCAGAAAAACTATATAATTTAAGGCATACACAATTACGGAACGTTATCGAAAAAGTTTTCGGCAAATAAAAAAATATCTTTAGGATTTTTAGGAAAAAACCTTATTTACGTATTAATACGATATTAAAAAATATTTACGTTACGGTTAACTTTTTTAACTTCTTATTAAATTATGGCAAAATTAATTTTAACGAATCCGTAAAACTAAATTAAAAAATTTACATTAACGATAAAAATTAAACGAATAACTTTACGCGCGCAAAAAAACTAGGCGAAATAACCTTCCTTATTACCCGATATCGTAATAAAATCGCGAAAAAAATATAAAATACGTATCAAAAATTTAAAAAAAATTAAAAGCGAAAATAATAAAATAAAAACGTTACTATTATTATAAGTTAGTTAAAAGAAAAATTTAATATTAAGGTATAATAAATTAATTATAATTTTTTAAATAAAAGCGAAATTTTTTTTTAATTTTTTCGTTATAATAACTTAAATACTACCAAATTCGAAATATATTTATTTTATATAAGAATTTAACACTTTTATAACTGGGATAACTTATATATTATATTATAACGAAATATATTAACACAAAAAAACTATTTTCGAAAAAAAATTAATCTTTTTCATATTATTTTTTCCTTTAATTACTTTTACCACTTTCATTATTTTAACATTTTTACAATTCTATATCCATATCGTTTTTATCATTTCCATCATTTTCCGTACTTAAAAAACTCGTAATACCTTCGTTATTATCATAAAGCATTTTTTCCCCGTTATCCTCGCGGTCCTTGCCGCCCGAATCGCCAGTTTTTTCGAAACTTTTAATTTATTAAAACCTTAAATTATCGTTTAAACTAATAAACATAATAACGAAACGGTCATTACGCGCCCAAACTTAAATAATTCGAAATAACATATTATCGTTAAATCAATCGGTATAAATATTATTAAAAATCCTAAAAGTTAATTTCATATCTAACCCCGTATTTTAAGTTAACTTTTTATTACGAATTAACACTTTAATAACCTATTCAAAACCCTTTTTTATCAACAAACTACCGTATTCCTTAAGCCTTCTAATTTTTCGTTACATTTCCGAATCCTCGGCAAAACGCCTACGAAAACGGTTACGCACTTACCGCAAAACGACGGTATCCTCGGCCTTTTTAACGGAGTTATTCTTTTCCTCGTAAACAGCCGATTTTTACGAAAAAAAAACCTATAATATCTTTTAAACGGAATAAGTAATAATACTAATTTCCTTTTTAAAACTAACAACTAACTCGCTTTTAACTTTAATAAAAAGCCCGAATACGGTTTTATAAAATTTAACATATTTTAAAGCTTTATACCGGAAAGTTTTTACTTTAAGGTATATTTAGGTAACGGTTAATTATTACCATATAATTTAATATAAGAAATATTATTAACCTTTAAATAACTTTCCCATATTTCGGGCTTAACCGTAAAAATTTGGAAATCTTTATCCTAACCGAAACTATTTACTTTTTTTAATACAAACCATACCTAAATCCTTTCCTAAAAATAATTATATTTATTTTTCACTTACCTTTTCGTTACGGAAATTCTTTACGCGTTTAACTTATTAAATATAACTTAATAACCGCGTTTTTTAATCCCATAATTCGAAATATTAAATTTTTCGTTAATTTATTTTTAATATAACTTCAAAAATATTATTATTTTATACAAAATCCATAAATAACGTATATATAGTTAATTATTACTTTCGGTTAAACTCGGCTTTTAACTCGTTTACGAAAGTTCAAAATCGACAAAAACCTTAATAATTTTAATATAACGTTATCGAATACAAATAATAATTAATAAACCCGGAAAACTTTTTACCTTAATTCGCGTTAAAGGAATAACAATTATATTAAAAATAAGGTATAACTTTTTTCGCGAAAATTTCGAATTCAAAAAGCTTTATTATTAATCGTTAATTTTATATAAAAAATTAAATTACCTTATAAGTATTTTTTAATATCCTTCGTCCTTTAAACAAATCGATGCTCTCTTATTTAATATACCTTCGATTCTTTTTCCAATACGTTATATTTCGTTAAATAAAAATATTAATACCATATATATCAAAAAAACGGTAACGATTTAACTATATCACAAAGCAACAAAGCTAATTAAAGCCGAAACCGTTCGTTAAAATCAACTAACTAAAACGAAACACAAAACAATGGAAAAATCAGCATCAGCAAGTTCGTTAGCGTCTTGTTTATTGACAGGGTTGGCACGGGCCATAAATATCAGTTGTTGAAGTGGCCCGAACACCCCCTTATTACTATCAAAAGCACTTATCAAGATTTTGTACTTCACAAAATACCCGAACTAATAATTAAGCACGATCTGTTCGCGTACTTTAAGTACGAACTTACGAAGATTAAAAACGATTATAATTATTCCGTACCAAACGATAAACAGTTGTCGCTAAATTGGCCCAAGTAATCGGATATTCAGATTCTCGTAAAAATGGCCAACCCCCTTTTCATCTTTGCTGCGACAGCTTGCCGCTTCATCGCCGATCGCAAGGGCGGTAACCCTGATAAAAAACTTCGAAAGGTTCTGAAGTATGGAACCAAAAGTCAGAAGTCCAAACTAGATACAGCATATCTGCCCGTGTTGGACCAAATGCTCGTCGGTCTATCCAATCGGGAGATAAGTAAGGCCCTCCAAAAGTTTCGAACCATTATAGGCTCGATTATCGTTCTCGCGAACCCTCTCTCAACTTCGGCCCTAGCGCGAATGCTCAATATGGCGCAAGATAACGTCGACGATAAACTAAACTACTTTATTCAGTACTAGATGTCCCTTCGTTGTCAAGCTTACCTGTTAGGCTGTTACACCTTTCGTTTCGCGATTTCCTTTTGGACCCTGAAAAAAGCGACAAAAACTCGTTCTAGGTAAACGAAAAGGAAACCCATAGGCAGCTGGCGGCGCAATGTTTGCGTGTAATGGACAAAGCTTTTCGGACAGATATCTGCGGAATACAATGGCCGGGAACTCCTCATTCATCTATCGATCCCCAGATAATAAGCGACAATCTACGGCCAGAAATCCAGTATGCATGTCAATACTGGGTTTACCATACGCAGCAAGCCGAATATTGTGTGCATAATAGTGACCAAGTCCACAATTTCCTCAAGCGACATTTCCTCCACTGGCTAAAAGCGTTAAGCCTTATAAAAAAGGTTTCGGAAAGTTCTCAAAGTATTAAAACATTGCAATCACTCCTCCAAGTACTATTACCTAGCCAAGTGTTATAGAACCGATCTGCTAATTTAACCTAGACAGGAAGTTGCATGCAATTATCATACTTCCTCGACGATGCTATACGCTTTATTCTTGCGAACAAATTAATAATACGACACGCGCCCCTTCAAACATATTACTCAGCACTTATGTTTGCACCGGAAGAAAGTATCATACGTAATATGTTCCAAAATAACCTTCCTGCTTGGATATCTCTCAACCCAAAAGTAGAAATGCAATGGGATGAGGGTTTACAGACGTTAAAAGGCCATAACGATATGGTCTGGTCGGTTACGTTCTCGCACGACTCAAAATTCGTAGCTTCGGCATCAAACGATAAAACGGTCCGGATCTGGTCGGCCGATACGGGCGAATTACAGCAAACGCTTAAAGGCCATAGCGGTAAAATCTGGTCGGGCGCGTTTTCGTACGATTCGAAACTTGTGGCCTCGACATCATTCGATAAAACGATCCGGATCTGGTCGGCAGATACGGGCGAATTACAACAGACGCTCGAAGGCCATAGCAAAGGGGTTTGGTCGGTCGCGTTCTCGCACGATTCGAAGCTCGTGGCCTCGGCCTCAGGCGATTATACGGTCCGGATCTGGTCGGTCGACACGGAAAACTGCTTACGAATTGTCAATATTGGTACCATTTCTCAGAGCTTGTCTTTTGATAGGGAAAGCCAGACTCTCCTTACCGATGCAGGTATTATCTCTATCGATGGTTTGTCTGAACCAGTAAAAGTTACCAATACTGTTCATAGGTTTTCCACAACACCTGCTTCAGCCCTAACTGACCAGAGAAGAGATTATCGCCTCGGCTACGGTCTCAGCACGGATCGTTGCTGGATTACTTTACATGGAAGCAACTTGTTGTGGTTGCCAGCAAATTCTCGACCATTGTGCTCAGCGGTATCTGGCTTTACTGTCGTGATCGGCTGTAACTCGGGAAAAGTTAATATCATGCGGTTTTCCCCTGAAGGGTTGCTATGACTTTCATTTAGAGCTTGATTTCCAGTATAGTTTGTAAATATATTCACTCCATATTTTCTAATATCTCTGTGTAAGGGAATGGGCCCCGGGGCGTTCCCAACTCAAGTGTGGACAAGGACTTCCAACGCACCTAGCGTTGGAACTGCTGATCTTTAGGGGCAATGTGGCCTTTCTATTCCCTTACATTTCCAGACAAGGAAACAGAGGGTTTGTTTAACTCATATCAATACAGTATATTACCAGCAAACTCCTAAACCAGACAAAGTGTATAATATGAAGGCGTACATATAACACCAATATTCCTCGAGTAAGTAGCGGAAGACCCGCGAGTAACAACCATTGAAACTTTGGCATCGCAATCCTCAAGGATGTCTCAACAAACCAACCCAGCTGCCTCTGAAGCAGTCACCAGGCAAATGGAAGGCTAACCGCTTGGCACTGCACAATCTCGGATGCTGCCTGGACCTCGTCAGCGCTCGTTAGGAGAACGCGGGTCGGCCTCACAGAAAATAACTCCATCAGTGTCACGTGCCAATGTCGTACCTTCTAGATAGGGGCTAAATAGGGGTTGTAGGCGTATATATAAGGCCCTTTCCCTCCCGTATACTGGGAGGGGACAGGCGTTACTGGTCAAAGCTATATACCGCTACCTCCCTGTGAGACTGCTTCTTCCTGCCTTTCACACTGTTGCACCCTTTCTCTGACAATCGGTGCCCCAGATCAGATGGAAATACTGCGCGCAACCATTGCGCTGGGGCTTCATCTGCGCGAGGTGGAGTTGTGCGACTTCCACCGAACCGTATCCGACTCAAGTGTTCAGGTGGCTTTTTGGGAATTTTCCCTCTTGTTCTGGAAGAAAACTCGGCACATGAGTGAGGAAAGCGCCCGGAAATCTTGCGCCCTATTTGAACAGAACCACTCAGAATTCCGTGTGGACCGTCGCGTGTCTCCCTTTGAGAGGAGAACTTGGAGAGCCAAGCATCACTTAGCATATTCCATACCGAGCTACTAGGACGGCTTGAATTTCGGATCTATGCCTGTCCTGTGAGCTGGAATAATAACCCATGCCTTCAGGCCATCTTTGGCATGCTCGGATTATACATCAGACTTTCAGAGGCGGGCATAATCAGTCCTGCCTTCGGGCGGTTGCTAGGGAACTATTACGCACACGGTGCGCACTACGGTAGGTTAACCGGAAGGTGCTCCCTTACAAGCCAAAGCTCTACATCAACTCCTTGATCAAGGAGCTCGAGCAACATGATCCCCAAGGCTACGTCACCTTTTTCGGAGAGTATCTCGAGTTGCTAGGCGCCATTGATTGGAATTACGAGGGTTCGGCCGAACGGTACGGACTCCCTGCACTGCCTGGTTTCCCGACACATACCGCTCGTTCCCCAAATCCCAGAGAGTATTGGAGATGCGATTGGACCCTACGTCAACGGCCTTCCTCCGTGCCCGCAACTGGGAGCTAGCTTAGTGTCATGTTGCAGAAAAGGGGTAGTTTTGCTTAGTCATCAAAGCCAAGAATCCGGTAGGCACCCCGAAATAACGTTGTTCCGGGGCTCCCATACTAAATATAGAACTTTCTAGCCACTGCTCCTTGGAGCCCTGAATCAATCGGGGCAATTTACACGTTCCACACCTTATGCAACCTTTCTTCCCGATCAGCCTAACTGTGGCAAGTCATACTAGCATGATTTTTAACTTCCGCACGTACAAGCCCCTATCTACCTGAGACAAGGGGAAAAGGAGAGGGGGGAAGAAAGGTCGCACGAGAAAAGCAGAAAAGGAAAGAAAAGAGAGAAAGCGAAGTAAAAAGGAAGGAAGAAAGCCCGGCCAGGTCAAATAAAGCGCTACACGCTAGCATATAATGCCTGCTATAACCAAAAGCGTTTGGCAAGGGAACTAAGCTGGTCGATTTCAAGATAGCCTTGATATTCACTTGATCGATATGAGAATTTGAAATCCTTCAAGAGCCGAATAGCCCGTAGCGGAAAAGAGTTACGACGATAGCGGGCGGGTACGTCATAATTAGGTGGCTTTCGGACAATTGTGGTAGGCATCGGCGAAAGTTACTTAACTGAATTATACGGCCAGTCAGTCCCGAGCATTGTTAGCCTCACGTTTCGGTGCCAGGGCCATCAGATTTGGATATCTATTGCTACGGAGTTATGGCGTTAAGATGCGGTAGAAATGGGTTTCATACAAGCGGCGACCTCCTATTCCCATATTTAGAACAATACACAATATGTCATCACTTAACATAAAGCCCTACATCGCCGGCGTCGAGCAGCTTCTATATCCCGCGCATGAACCCGCGCCTCCTCTTCGGCGGCTTAGCGCCGGCATCCTTCCGGAGCTGCTTCTCCTCGTCCTTAGTATTTGCCTCATACTTGTCCTCGTCCCTTCCGACGGCGCGCTGGAGACGTTGACGGCGCTCCAGGCGGACGGGATGCCGATGTAGAGGCCGATGCGGGAGTGTAGGTCAAGCAACATTTGGCGACTGCCCTGGACGGTGTGATGTAATGGCCAGGCGTGGTCCCAGCGGATGAGCCCGAGTGCCAGCTCGAGCAAGTAAAACGACGTCGCCACGTTTGGTGAGGACCCGGAAGATGAGCTACAGCGCCGTCCGCGGCTGGCCGATGACGATGGCCCCGTTCTCGCACGCGATGCCCAGCACCTTCACCTCCACGAAATTGACCATCCACTACACAGGGAGCGAGACCCACCCGTACGCCGTCGCGTTGAATGCCATGTCCGCCTCCCGGCCGGGCAGCGGTATCGGATTATGGTAAAAAGATCGGGCTCTCGAACTGCTGTTAGTTTAAGCGCTATATGGTTATATATGTCTTCCTACAGGCAGCCAAATCAGAATGCGAAGGGGAGCGAGACGGGCGAGTAGGCTAGCGGCATGAAGAGATATGCCGCAGTCGTCGCGCACGGCCGTCAGATGATGATTTCCAGTAATGGAGCGGCAGATGCCCCTGGGGATTGGACCTGTTTCTACTCACAGGATCGGCCTCGTGGCTGCGCTACAGGAAGAAGTGGGTCACTCACCATGTGGACCGGCAGGGAGAAGGAGAACGAAAAGAACGCCATGATGAGAAGCTAGATGTGCCCTAAGGTGACAACGGGCGTTCCAACTGCTGGTTGAAATGGTCTCAGATCGATTTGGGGACGGCGAGACACCCGAGTTCACTGCAGCAGGCGCGTTCGCCATTGCCATGCTGGAATAAGAGCTATTCTACACGAGAGCTTGGCTCCATTGGGAACCAAACTCTGCTACGAACTGTCTCGACAGCGCTTCCAGCTGGAGGATTATGTATTTATAATAAGAGCCTTCTTGTCTGGCTGACAATAGGATGAACTGAATCGCACTGGTGGGGATCATCGGATGAGTTCCCAATCGTCACAACTCCCCGGAGGAGCGCAGTCGCGTTAGGGTCGGTGATGATGGCGGCATAACAGCCGAAGTAGTAGACGGCCTGGCGCACTGCGATGGGGTCAAAATCATACCGCGACGATGATGCGATGGTATAACGGAGGGAAGCTTGTCCGAGTCCATCATCTCTGTGCCATTCGTAGCATAGTCGGTCCCACGACGGCGTGAGTCTATCGTAAGGGGCTACTTGCGTGTCGAAATCGACGACGTTGCCACTGGGTTCCGCATATTCTTCTCTACCACGAAGAGATCCGCCAAATACAGCGACAAAGCCGCTCTGATGGCGCATCGGAGGAATGACACTAGCAGAGTTGTCAAGCCAGCGGACTGCCGACATACATAGGGAGGAACCACCCATGGCTGCCCACTGCATGCAGTTTTCTTCTCGGCTTGATTCGGCTGGGGATCCCAGAAGCCGACGCTCGCCCGAGGCCCTTTCTCGAGGCTCTCCTCCAGGAGCCGCCATGTTCTTGGTCCTGGGCATCATCATGAGGGATGGTGATTCTACGGAGCGGCCGAGACTGTGATGGGGCCGGTGGGACATTGTCTCGGCTGCAGCAGAGTCTGAGGCGCTTCACCGGGGCACAACGATAAGGCCCCGATGCGAAGAGGACTCTGTCGCCCAGTGACGCCATCTAAGAGATAGAAGGGGACGGATAGGGGCCACAGAAGCATGCGAATCATCGGGCCAGGGCCATTTAGCGAGTTCGAATGCGAGAAACATCAATCTCCTGTGGTTCGAACATCCTCTGTTTCCTTTTACCAGGCGGGATTGAGGCAGAAGCCCAATGCATTACTCGGATACCGTCATAGAACTGGCACGCGGCGATCGTAAAGTGCCGCCGCTTACATTCTTTACTTGGTGCTCAATGACGACCGTTGTCTGTGATGTCATTCGTCAGAGGCAGCCGACCTGTCGCAGCCGGGATCCGACGGATGGGTCTGGATCCCAATCGGGTGACAGAAGACACCCGATTGGTTCTCGACTAGTCCCTAATAAGTAGTGATGAACGGTTTGGTTCGAGGTCGAACGCCTTTCGGGGTCAACGAAATTTCTCTAGCGAGCCGAGGTAGTCTAGATATCGGCAGGATTAAGTGAGCAGCACGGCTCTGGCTAGCAACCTTAAGAAGTTCATCATTATCCACTTATGCCTCTTTCTGGAATTCACGTTGTGGTGCCCGGTAACAAACGCCCGACATGGTAACGTCCAGTACGTCAGTTATGTCGGCGAGAGATCGACATTCCATTCCTTTCCTCGGAGAATACCGCAGAGAGCTGCCCTGCATGTAAGTCAGGTCACCAATTCGTTCCAATTGGTCGTCGTGGTTGGGAAAAGAGCCCTGATACTTCGCCTGATCGCTTGTTCCTCTAGGCAAATCACGTGATCGAGGTCTAGAGTTGGATTCTCCACCAAACGGAACCTTCATGTACGTACGATGATAGTCATGCACTACAGGAAATGGGTCTTTCCAACTGACACAACAACCTCGTGCCCCTGATTCTGGAATCTGTCGATCCCCACGTTCCCCTGAAAATCACGCATTTCTAATATTAGAGTCTAATGGGGTTCCGCGGACAGCCGCACCAGCTGTGGTTTATAACACTACATGTTAATTCCCCAAGCTTGACTCTTTTGTGTTGAACTCCGACCAAGCCACAACTCCACGCGGTTTTCCAACGCTACAATAAAAGCTAGGCTACAGAAGTTGCACCATAAAATTAATGGCTTAGCAAAATGCTTAAGCAATCACAGTGTAGACTTTTGAGTGCCGTTAGCAGCGCCATCTTAGCTGGTGGCGGCCGCTATATACACCATATATGGGATCGACAGTCACGAAATCAGGATTATGGGCTTTTAGTTCGTTCGATTTGCAGGGCGAGGGCCAACTAAAACTCTCCGTCGATGACTCCGGCAACTCTGACAACTCAGAATGCTGTTGTTGCTCCACCATATCTTAGCTTTCGGCCCGATATACTCCCCTAACTTTGGTTCTTATACAATACACAAGGGTGTTCTGTAAGTACCTTCACCAGGTCCACCCGAGAGTTGTGTACGTCTTTAAAATTGTATATACAATGAAGTGGCTAATGTATATGTTATACACTTTCTTCTGGAATCTACATGATAATGGTATTTGGGAGATAGTGGGTTCGCGGTGAAGGTTAACAGAAAATACACCTGTATTATAGCCTCACGCCTTAAGCAAAGACGGGGCCACAAAGTACGAGGGAAAATATACGGGTACCATGTTTCATGAGTCTTGTTCTTGTCCCTGGTGCCATTGGCCCAACCATTCTATTTCAACGCTGGTGCGGCGAGCAATGCTGTCCGCGTTTCCTATCTCCATCCTTTGTAATCCTCCCAATCAAGCCTATGCTGGTTCCCCGCTCGATTTTCGGACAATATCGCAAATAGTTGTGTTACGAAGCCTTTGTGCCGGCTTCTGCAGTGATGCAAGGAAAATCTCTGGGTTGTCTCCGCCGGTGCCTTTTGCAAGAACGCCAATAACCCAACGCCAAACTCGTAATGACCCTTTCCCAGAATTGCTCAATAGCCAATATGATCAGACAGGAGAAATAGACGAATGTCGTGTAGATATGTACGAATTTATAAACCGATTGTCAATCGTTCCAGCCTAGATAATGAAGCTTCTAGGCCGGCAGATAGACGCTCAACGCGCCGCGCTATCATGTCGGCGGCTACTTCTTCTTCGGATGCGTCGACGAGTTCATATCGGGCGAATGCCTTCTCAGGTTCAATACCACCGAAAATGTCAATTGCTGATAGGCTGTTGATATCCATCTCAGTTGGTGTGGACGAGACAACAATGTCGTCATCGTAAATATCACCATCAAGATCCGCAACGACCTTCTCAGTGGCAGCATCAGCTGGAGCCTCAGGGAGCTGCGGCATTTCGACGGATGGTGAGACGGGTGACTCGACTACGGGAGCCTCAACCTTCTCATTGTCCGACGCCGGGGCTTGGTCTACAGCATGAGATGGCTTCTCAGATAGTAATGAGGTGTCGATTTCGGGCATCTCCGGAGTTTCAACGGTGAAGACTGTCGGCTGGTAGTTGAAAGAGGAGTCGCCCTCAATATTCAACATAGAGAAGTCCATCGCCTGCTCCGGAACCATAACCATACCGCCTGTTTGCTGCTGAGCATGTTGCGTCGCGACGTAAGGGTTGACATCCTTGGGGATTTGCTGGGGCCCCGGCTGTCTCTGCTCAACCTTGGGAGCCTGTTGCTGCTGTGGCTGCGGGAGACCGGTGGGGTTCTGGCTCAGATGCTCTAGGAAATTAGAGAAAGAGGGAGAAGCGAGAAGCATCTTAGTCAAATCGGACAACCGTCGGTTCTCCTCGACAAGTGCTCTGTTCTGAGAACGGAGGTCGCTGTTCTCGGTAACCTTGGTAGCGATTTCGGCCTCTAGTTGGCTAATGTACTCTGGTGCAAAGTTAATGACGTGAAAAGACTACTGAAGTGTCTGGTCTCTTACCCTTTCTTCTAGACCGGAAGGCACGTGCGGAGACCTTGTTTCGCAGCTGTCGTCTCTCTTTGCTGCTGAGTTTCTTACCCTCCTCACTAGCCAATAACCTTTCATCCTCATCCATCTCGTCCTCCTCCTTCTTGGGTCGGGGGATTTGCAGCAAAGGAGAGTTATCCTGTTGCTCCGGCGCGGCCGGCTTCGCGCGCATCGAGTTAAGGAGCTGCGTGATCTTCTGTTCAACAAGGGGATCAGACGGATGGGGCGCCTTGGGTCGGTGTTGTTTGACCTGCTGGTTCTGTCTCTGCTGTTGTTGGAGCATTTGCTGCTGTTGTCGCTGTTGTGCTTGAGCCTTCTCTAGGGCCTGCTGCCGGTGCATACCAGGGTACATCCGTCCAACATTGCTCGTCTGCGAAGGAACAGTGGGTGACGGCAGCGTATGAACATCCTGGCCCCCAATAGCATTGGGGTCTATAGTGGACTCCGGGAAGAAGAATGAGTCTGCGGGCGACTCGAAGTCGACCTCCATATCCGGCATTGTGGACGACGATGTTTGAGAAGGCGGCGCATTGAAGTCGAAAACTTCCTCGGCCCGGGGTATGTACTCCAGAGTGTATCCGATGTGAGCATTACTCTGGTTGACAGCAAGGGTGCTAGCCAAAGCACCGGGAACGAAAGGCGTCTGCTGCTTATACTGATCGTACTGATGACTAGGTCCAGACATGGGTTGACTTGAAGGCAGTGTCGTGGGAGTTGTGACTATTGGCGACGGTCGGGCAAACTGTTGTTTATTCGTCGTAGGGGGGGATACTGAGGGAGAGTGATATGAAAGCCCATCGTATTCTGAGAAGTCGAGAAGTTCGAGAGGATCGACAACGCCAACGGGACTGGTCGAAGAGCCGGGTTGAGTTGAAGCCGACATGGCTAGAGCGGTGATCAACGTTATTCCCAATAAAAGTAGCGGTATGTTGTAGAGTTCGTCCTCTGTTATCAATTACACTTAGGACGATATAAACAAAATGTGTTCGTAGAATGAGCCGTCCCCTGATGTTTGGACAGCTGGATGAAGGGATTTGTTATGCAAAACTCGGGCTCGCTTGTTGGGTGATGTAAGAAGCAAAAATGGCAGAATTATTAGAAAACAGCAGACGAGTTGGGGATTTGATATTATGGCACCTGGGGGCAAGGGAAAGTGGTCTGGGAACTGCCAAGCGGACAAGTACCTGCTGAAGGTCCGCATGGGACTTGGCAACAACCTTGGCCCTACAGGGATTCAGCGCTCGCATAGAGGATCTGGGGTGGGGTGGGCAGATAACCGTCTAGGCTTAGTACTTCTTGATTGAGGGGGTCCAGCGGGGAGGGACGCGTAAGCCAGTGCCAAGATAATCACAGCCTGTCCAATGGTTCCTGCCTTCCCTCGTAAAGCCGACTTGGTCCGACCGAATTATAAGGAGATATCACCATATCTACCTACAGGATTTCCCATGCAGCGGGTAACCGGAGCTTGTATTTTGTACCTCTCTTTCCTTTACGAAGCATTACCCGCCCTTTCCGGAGACTTGTGCATTCTGTGTTGTTGTTGTTGTTGTGTATGCTAATCACAATTGCACAACTTGTAAACTGTATTATGCACCAATTAGACGTGCAGGAGTGACATTAAGTATGTATTCCCTCCTGCGGCTTCATTATGACGACGCTGGAATACCAATTCTGGGCGAGTTTCGAGATTTCCTGCGTCAAATGTGACCATGGGTAGCAATTTCTTGCTGCGGTGAACAACGATGACGATGCCGTATACGACAGCCGAGAGGGCCCGTCCACACGACTTAACTTAGGGGACACTGCCTCGACGTTGTCGTTTAACTTTGCCCTCGAACGAGGCATTTAGAGATAAATCACAGCCTTCATTGTGGTGCTGGATGGTGCGTCGAGCCAATGTTGGCCCGACTGACGGTGTTGATATAATCCAAACGACTAGTTGAGGGTCTAGCTAGTAGACCTCGTCGCAAAGTGGCGCTTAAGAGACAAATCCGTAATATTGAGGAATCCAAATATCATGCAGGCAGAATCATATCCCCATAGCGTTAGCTTCCCTCTCTTTCGCTTTCGGGCGCCCGGGATTCAACAAATCTTGGGGCTCTCGGTTTACCAGCACTGCCTCATCTATCCTGACACATTTCCAGGATGATATGAGAAGGTGAACATGGAAATTGGTAGCGTGTGTAGCAAGCGCTTGGAAAGTTATGTATGTTGTTACGAGGTAGTAGAGACCTGTAATATCTGACAATTTCCAGAACGGAATAACAAGCGATACACCGATGTAGGTACTTTGCAGTCGTCAGAGCAATAAGACAATGGGGGATTGCACAATTGCACAGCCACCACTGGCGCTCACATCATAGCGAATCGGGGCCATGCCTGCTCTGTTGTCTTGGGTCTTGTCCATTGCTTCGGAGATGGAGCAATAATTTCGTCGATAGGGGATCGGTACTTCGTTCCCCGGATAATCGAAGATGTATATATGTGCACGTCCGAGATCGCAGCTTATTAATACCTAATAATCTCGCAAAACTAGCAAATTTATCAGAACAGCCTGGTACCTAGACTTGTCCATTCCAGGTTGCATACAACAGACTCAAAGAAACAACTTGGACGTTTCAAGTTCGAAGCGGCAGGAATCGTCCTTTTCCGAAACGGGCAAGAGTTCGGAGGCCGGAACAGCGGGGCTTAAAATCGCCGTTGCCTGCAGCCTGGGAGGGTTCTCCTTGCTAAGTAAGCGCGCTAGATATGTGGGATTTGCCGCTGGCGGGTTGATCTGCGGGAGGCTTGGACATCTAAGACTCCTTCTCCCAGCTGAAAAGGCGGCATTAATGCGGTGCTTTTATAGCACTGGCACGAAGAAGACGCTGGAAACGAAAGCGAGTGGGTAAAGCTTTGCCGTTCGTGATTCTCAGCCTTCTGTTTCGTAATCCACCGAGATAAACCGCCTCCGGCCAACTATTTGGTATTCCGAGCCCAGGCGTTTTGGGAATTACTGTACCTAATGAGGTAGATGCTTCCGCCCTACATACATAGAAGCCTAGTTCTTTTTGGGGTATTACCTTGATCCATCAGTTCATATTCTCCCTACGATCGGAGAGCCCACCGAAAGTTGATACAGGTCGTCCGCCCACACACCCCGACCATGCGGGTAGTAGATATATTGCAACTTTTCGCGGAGGGCCACACGTCCAACCTTAATGCCTGTATAGTTTACTTAATTGTAGATCTGAATATAGGGACTCTTATTAAATCCAAAGCGGTTACGATAATTAATAACCTGTAAAACACTTAATAGCTGAAGTATCAGGTCGAGATATCAAGACGTTATGGTACTAAGCCGTACAGGAGTCTGGGTGGTGCGATTTTCCCCAGTTGCAAATTCGATGCCGCCCACCTGCCCGACATCCTGGCCCCCGGCACCCACATGTAAGAGAGCAATTCGGAGTTCATTCAGGCTGTTTCACAATTGTGGGATTATCCGACACGACCCTGATCGTTTCTGTAACCCTTTTAGGGGTGCTTGTGGTCTTGACTGCCGTACATACAATCGAGTGAAATATATTTTCGTCAAAGCTTATTAAACTTCTTCGCCTGTCAATGTTGAGTATATCAGGCATCATTATGCGATCAATATTGACGTGAGCAGTGCCCCAAACATTCGCATACGACGTTGTTAAGAATCATCACTGTCATCTAAGTGGTGGAGGCCCCTATGCATCCTTTGAGGGCGGATTCAATATAGTTGACCAAGTTGCGAATTAGATGAGGGCTATCATATTCCCGCGCCGGATTGACTTCACCAGATCCCAACCTCTGGCGCATGTGTGCGTTATCCTGAGGCCTGTCTCTATAGGGTGGATATGAACCTAGATCCCATGCATAGCGAATCGCCTTTTCCAGGTAAGGTGGTAATCAAACAGAGATTTCTGCCGTCTTATTCCAAGAACGACTCCTTCAGGATTGTAGGATTCTGATATTGTTCTGCACTAGGTAAAACGCTGACACCAAGTGCGAATAGACAGGCGGGTGTGGCGTACCTCCTGTTTCCCGCACACTGACTAATGGCTTTTATGCTGGCAATGCCAGAGAGTGGCTGTGCAGCTGTGGCGATCGTGCGCAGTACAGTATGCAAACGCGACCTTCAGGGGAAAGCTATTCGAAGCCTTTGTCTCTGCACATCCAATCCTTTCGGGCTTACTATAGCTGGGCTTCGATTACCGACCGAAAGGAACACGAAACCCGGGTTGTCCGACCGACCGATGTTTATCAGACCGCTTCTTTGCACGGTCTCAATTGGTGAGACCTGGCGAGATATTTACCCAGATCAAGTTATTTCTCGCCGCGGAGCGTCAACAGACAGTCCGCTTGACGGGGACAGGGGCATATTCCTATTTCAGGCAGTTAATTATCTGATTAAGCTGCCCGGTCGCTTATCAATGAGGCAAGACTATTCCCAGGACGATACCTATTCTACAAGCCATATGTCAATATGACAGTGTCTGATTCTGATGCTGGTAGGAGCAATGGTTGCACTCATGCCTTAGTACGCCAAGGACTGCGCTTGGGATTAAATGCTTAGGGGGGTCTGAGTTGTCAGCTCAGAGGTATCCTCTTTAGAACAAGCCGGAGTGGCCCCTAGTTATGGCTAATTATCGGCAATCATTTACTTCTATCATTCAAGTGAGCATCTGTGCGTATACTCTGCAACTAGTGCCCCTTTCTCCGCTGCAACTGCTGATATCGGCCTCATTGAACATAACTTCTCGTGGATTATTGATAATCAGAGGTTATGGCGAGGCAAACACGTGCCTTTCAACGCCAGATTGGACTGTTGGGATGACGGAGAGCGAGAAGATCGAAGTAAAGAAACAAGAAGAAAAGAGATACGTCTATGGCTGGGCTTCAATGCTGAATCTTTAATCCGACTACTCCTATAGCAAGTTATCGGCAACAAGGCTTTACTACCATGACATTAGTCTTGCGTCCTTGGGGGGGCTAGAAGGACAAGGCCTTACTACTGCAGAGAATATAGCAGAGCAATCTTCACTCATATTTATAATAAAGATGCACTAACGTGACCAGCTGACCGTGGCACCTTCGGGCACCTCGGCTTCTTGATATTGAGGTCGCCACCCCTACCTAGTCTGAGACACCAACCTTATAACAAAGTAGTGGAATATTTTCAGAGTTATTAGCCCCTATATAGACGATAAACCAAGAGCGTCAACCTGTCGCCAGTATGGCGCTAGGTTTGGATTGGGTTTTTGAGTATATCCTACGATGGCGATTTCGGTTGAACGCGCAGCTGGAACGACTTAGGCATCCGGTATAGAGAGGAGAGAATTCTCCGACTACGGCAACATCCCAACCTCAATAATTTCATCGGTTCGATAGCCCAAGTTCCACCTGCTTTTCCCGGCGCCGACGCCTCCACGGGGGCCACGGGGACCTCGGAGCTCGGACAGGCATATGGATCTGGGCATATTCGACGACGCCGACTCGACGAACCAGGGGGAAAGACCTGGGCATGCCGGTTCCACGACTCGCAGAATTCCTCGTGCGATATCCTAGGTTCGAGGAGCAGGGGGTCCCTGAGTGTCAATTACTTTGCACTGCGTTTCTCGGTTTCTAGTGAAACGTGAAGTCGGATCCAGTCAACCGTCATGCGGCGCGAACTCCCCCTGCCCATCTTGTGCTGACGCCAGCACGGGTAGACTCCGCAAGTAACGCGTCTTGTCAGCGAACCACTTTGGGATATTTCTACGCCTGGTGGTACGCTATCATGAAGATTCTTAACTGATTGAATGTAAAGTGACATGTGAATATTTAAACTTGGGTCCATGAATCACGCCCTTCGTGGAGCCCCAAATGATCAGAAAACGGCTACCTCCTCGCACAACACATTGTTATAAAGAGCCCCATTCACTTCCGTAAGTGCTGGGAACTCTCACACAGACCTAGTGAAGAGCTTCCTTCGCACCCATGACGAAAAGTTGACGGCTGGTAAATCCACGAAACGCCATCCCAAGTCCGCAAACCAAATTGTCACCGTCCAATAAACCAATGCATTGGCTGCAACTGCCGGTATATACTGGCTGGGGATGTCGGTATCTACCCCCTGGAATAGTAACTTCCAGGACCACCAGCATACACTGTTCAGTAGCGGCCAATGAACTAAGTATAGGCAATAAGATATCCGTCCGAGGTACAAGGCGAAGCGGCTAGTGAACAGGTGCTGGAGGCGCGGCGAATGATCTATCGTGAACACTAGTGCTACGGCTGCCTGCGCCATCAAGAACCTTTCTGGCACTGATGCCGCATAATAGTTCTCTGGGACTAAGAGAGCTAGAGTTTGATAGCCCGCCGCGTTGCTGCCGCGGGGAATCTCGGGAATGCTTAGTACGAAGAGCGAGGCGACGAAAGATGCTACTGAAAATACTAGCATCAGGGTTCGGCATTGAGACAGTCTCATCCACCATAGACGCGCAGCATCTATCATGCGACCCCTTGAGTCTGCCCTACTGGCGATAGCGCCCTGGCGGCCAGGGAGCTCGCGTCCATCAAGATGGAGTCGTAGTGATGCCACCAACATGCCGCTGCAGAAGAGAAATTCTGCAAGATAGATGTAGTATAGTGAGTATATAGCGACACCGGTGGTGATGGGCATCCTGGATCTGAAACTGCAGCCTGCGAGGGTGAGTAATAACCCGAATATGACAAGCGACCCCCCGAACTCGACCGGCAGAGTCCAAAGCACCACGTTGTATATATGAGATCTCTCTCCGGTATTGAAAGGGTCGCATAATTCACGGATGTTCTGGCAGCAGTCTGCAAGTTGCTCCCAAAGCGAGTCGAAGTGAGGCACTGCCACCGTGGGGAATGCTGCGCCTGGAATACCTTCCCCTTCCCCATAGAGCCTGAAATATGCTATTGACATTGAAAAGAAGCAGACTGCGGTTGCCGGAAGGAAGAGTCTCGTGTGCCGCCGGAAGGCTGACGACGCTACGGCGCTATACGTGGCTTCGGGGCCGTATTGCTGAAGCAGTTTCAGGGGCTTGTAAGTAAGGGCGTAGCCGGATATGACGAAAAACACGTAGACGTTCGCCTTTCCAGTTACAGTCTGTCGAATGATAGGCATCTTGATGAAGTCGTCTTCAAAGCTATTCCAGGCACCATGAATGCCCCACGAGAAGAACAGCAGTGATAGATGATGCCACACGACAAGAAATGCGGTAATGCCTCGAAGGCCATCTTTGACCATCAGCAGGTGGTTATGCGATCAAAACTGGATGAGCAGTCTCACCTAGCCAAGCTGTTGAGTGCAATTTCCGGGGAGTATTTGAGCCGTTCTGGTGAAGAAGAAAGCTTGGAAGGAGGACCACTAGCCTTCTTAACCATATTCCACCCGTCGTCGTCGGTCTCGCAGGATACCTTTGTGCTGCTGAACGCGACCAGTCCTCGAAATCCGTTTCTGTCGATCTGACGCCGTCCCCTTTTTCCGCATCGGCTGGATCGTTCGTTATGAGATGATAATCTGCGACACTCGAGCCCCGGCGTGCATATTCCCCATCCCGAAAGTTCAACATCGTGGAATTCAGGCGAGGTAAAGACGGTGGAACAACTTGCGCCTCATGTATGAGAGCTGATGGGACTAAAGTATCATCGCTAGACCATTGATGAGCTCCCTTGGGAAGGGGCAAAGTTGAATGCCATTCCGCGAAACGTTGCCTTTTTGGAAAGTTGGCTTGGTAAGGGGTGGTGAGACACCAAATCAAACCGGCCATTCCACTATTAGGGTGTGTGCACTAATTGGGAATCTTTTTCGATTATCTCCCGTGAAGGCAGGTGTCACCCACGTAGACCGTACATACGTTGGAAGCCACCTACTTAACAGATTTTCCCCATCATTACCAACAGCGACCAGCATAGACCACCGAGGATAGCTTCGCTGCAGAAAATGTCGTGATGCTCATCCATTCACTGCGGTCAGGAGCTACAGCCTTTATTGTGCTCTGGGGCGCGGTCTTTTGAGGCGAACTATCGGAGTGGGGTGTGGGAACAGAGCATTCCAAGGCTCGCCTCGATCCCTGACCAATACATTTCTACGCCGGACATACATATCCAGTTCTTCCAATTGCGGCCTCTGGGGCAATCGTCCGCCAGATCTGGCGTGGTCTTTCGTGGGAATTCAGTAAATGTTATGAATCAGTGCGTTTAACTGATTAAACAGGCATGGCAAACAACAAGCTCCAGCGCACGATGCGGCTCGTGATCCAGTTTTATAGACTGCTAGAAGATAACGATCTTGCAACAGGTAATTAGGACACGGCTTCCCGATATGAATCTATATTAGTCAACTTTAACTAGATTTTCGACTCCTGGTAAGCAATTGCTGATTGACGAGAACCCATGTACCACATGTGATGCTAATGGTTCACAGCTTGGCCTGGAGCTCCTGTTCGATTGTACGTAGACTTACGTGCCCTTCCAACAGCTGATGTTGCAAGGCAGCGGTATTGATCTGCTTAAGGTCTTAGCGCACGCAAGCTACTAGTGCTGGATGGAAGGCAATCACTTACATGTCTGCTGCCCAGCTCTTCTGTGCGCTGGACTCCGAGTAGACGCATCGCCGTCATGGTCTCATCGGCTAGGACTATATGTTTCGTTAGCCATCAAGTAATCTTGCTGTTGCAGGAACACAGGAGTTATCCCGGGGAATGCAGATCAAGATCAGCGTTTCTTGCTATTGACTCACTCTGAAACACCCTTTCGATTCCTTTTTCGCCACCAACTGCGAGACCGTAGAGGGCTGCGCGGCCAATCCCGACGCCTTTGGCGCCCAGGGCCAACGCTTTCACCACGTCTGTTCCTCTCTTGATTCCGCCATCAATCAGCACGTCGATTTTATCAAACACCTGGGGACAGAACTTCCTGATTTCCAAGAGAACGTGCACTGGAGTTGTCGTGGTGTCCAGAGCCCGACCGCCGTGGTTCGAAACGATGATGCCCCTCACCGACGGGAACAACGTAGCTATGTATGCGTCTTCCCATGTCTGAATCCCTTTCAGAACAATCGGAAGACTCGTATGCTTGCTCAGCCAAGTCAGGGTCTTCTGCCATGTCAAGGCACCATCCGTCCCCCAGGCCTGGGGAGCGGCACCGCTCGCGACTTCGGCCATCTTGAAGCGCTCGTCCGCCTCGCGCTTCCCCGGGAACGGCGCGTCTAGAGTAAGGACGATGAACTTGATCTGCGGAATTTTCCGGATCTGCGACAGCGTTCGTTCGGTGGCGGCGATGTCCTTCAGCACGTAGAGTTGCCATGCAAATGTCGCTGAGGGCCCCGCTCGTACGATCTCTGATGGGGACATGGATGCATTTCTACTGATTATCTGTAGAGCTCCGAATTTGGAGCAGGCCGATGCAATTCCCGCCTCGCCTGAGGGATGTGCAAACCTCGCGCGAGCGGCCGGCGAGGCAAAGACAGGCAGGCCGACCTTATTTCCTAAGATGGTGGTTGAGAGGGAGCACTTCGTACAGTCGACAAACACACGGGGCCGCAATAATATCGACTGGAAAATCTGGTTGTTTGCATTTTTCGTGATCTCGTCGTCCGATGCTGACGCATAGTATGAGATCGCCTTGGGTGAGAGGCGCTGCATAGCGTATGACTCGATTTCCTTAATGCTCAACATAGTATGAGCCGGGGGCAAGCCCGTCAGGGGGGCGTCCTCAACGGCTCCTTCGACGTCATATGGTAGGACTTCTGACGGCTCAACTTCTCCTATAAGCTGCTCAGGAGCTAGCTGCTCTTCCAAGATCTCCACTGGGTGAGCCGAGTTGAAGGCAGCGGTTGCATCCTGGCCTGCATTCTTCAGCAGGATGCCTTTTCCGCCAGGATGTTTGGTGACCAAGTTGGTAATCTTTTAGTTCGAGAATTTAGTCGTATTCAATTACGAGTGCTGCCGCGTGGCGGTATGGACGGACTCACATTGTAGACCTTCCCGTGCAGCACTATCCAGCAGTCGCCCTCCGAGGTATGTTTGGCCACTAGTCCAGTCAGAAGAATTTCCCTTCATGTCAAGAAAATATTCTTACGCACCTTCCGATAGAGTCCACATTTTAGCCATCTTGATCGTGATAGTTGGCTGAGAGGAGATTGAAGTCTACATGCAAGCTTAACTGTGTTCTGCTAGAAAGCGGCGAACGGAACAACCTGGCTTTAGCGCTGAACCATCGATACCTTCGCTTGATGAGATGATGCCGGACGTATAATCATGACATTCGTCTAAGTGAGCGATAGAGGGCTCTATGAACTTACCTCTGAAAATAGTGCGAGGAGGGTACTGTTGCATCGAATCAGAGAGTCCTAGACCCACTTAGCGTCTGAACCACACACCTTTTTCGTATGTGCCTCTGCATTGCAAATGTTAACCTTCGACAACAACCTAATAACAACGCGTTAAAATCTTTTTAATGGACTATTTGTATGATATACAAAATATCGAGGTGGTTAAAACGTTATTTAGCATTAACCCAAAGTTAAATACGCTAAACGTTTTATAGCTGTATAATAATACTTCTTGTTACTTGGCTCCGGCTCGCTGCTGT
Source organism: Monosporascus sp. GIB2 (assembly GCA_004155935.1). Lineage (NCBI taxonomy): Eukaryota > Fungi > Ascomycota > Sordariomycetes > Xylariales > Monosporascus > Monosporascus sp. GIB2. Next base: position 26,226 of record QJNV01000111.1, on the reverse strand, counting down.
GGAGAGCGTGCTCCACCCGTGAGGGAATTGGGGGGATGGGGGAGGGTGTGGGGAGGTGGGGAAATCTCGGATGAACCCGACAGCATCTTCGCTCAGACGACGCTGCCTCCCGACCAGAAGTCCAAGCATCAGCCTCGGGCCAGACACGTTCTGGTCAGCTCCACCGATGAAAGGGCAGTCCGCGTCCCTAGGGCGGCGTTTCAGGAATGGCCGCTTAAGGATACGCCGTAGAGGGCGGCGCTCTGGTATTCGGACGTGCTGCAAGAGGGCCTCGAGCCGGGCGATGATGTCGGCGCGATCGACGACATCCTAGTTGCGGGGGAGGGGATTACGCGACATGCTTCAGAACTGTTGCCTGATACCATGGAACACGTATCAGACGCGAAGAATGTCTGCCGTGAACAGAAAACTAACTCTTTGTATAAATATGCTTGACATGCGTGACTCTTAATTCTCTAGTCAAGTTTCCGCCTAACCACGCCACACGAGGGCACCTAAATCGTCATCGTCGGAAACCCCACGTGACGCCTATGCTCCCTTTCTCCCCGTGGACTCTTTTGGGTGGGATCATACCAAAATGCTGATTGCCCTTCGCCTAAAGTAGTTGCCGCCGACGTTCTTCATCGCGCCGGTTCCGAAGCCGCTGTATTGCCGATTCCCGTCTCCGTACTGGTCGGCAGTATCAGGCAGCTCGTCGAAGTCAGAACCGAGCAGTGAGGGAGGCACTTCTGCTAGCTCATCTCTCGCCTTCGCCAAAAGCTCGATCTGCTTCCGCGTCGCCGCATGAAACACGCGGTGTGCAACCGAAACTCCCAAATCTTTCAAAATGCTTTCCATCAAGGCCCTGTACCCGAGACTTGCCCGGCTTACCAGCAACTGAACGACACACGGGAGAGTCATATTCGTCCTTCGACTTCTTGGCGGCCTTGTTGAAGATTTCCAGGAACTTGTCACCCTTCTCCTCAGCTATCTAGGAAAGCCTCCAGCGCGTTAGCGTCGTCGGTAGACTTCACTTTCGTTGCCGGATTCTTTGCCTCTTGAAGGGTCTATTCGACGAGCGGAATCCGTTTGTTCGCTTCCTGGAAAGCTTTGGGGAGATCACGGAGGTCCTTAATTGTATCACACGCCTCTATGACGGTCTTCTGTTACTTTGATGAGGCGGGCAACCTGGCTAGGGCTTTCGGTACCCGACATTGTGCGTTAAGAGACCGGCGGCAGCTTGGGCCAGAAACGTTGCGAATCTTTAGCTGGCTGGGAGAGCGTACTGGAAGGGTGCTGACTAAATATTTTGCAGGGTATATGTTACTCTCATTGGGACGGATTTAGCATTGCTGCGCACTGCGCACTGCATCTGCCACCACTTAGAGATGTGCGAAATATTGCACTGCATGGTAGCTATCGTGGCCAGGTAATGCAAGCCATTGGCTGCTTTCTGCCCAGCAACGTCCTGGTGGTGCTGCGAAATGTACTACGAAGTGCTTCCGTATATATAACGTTACGTTAATTAAGTATAGCCGTACTGTTAATGCCGTGATAATAACCTCCCCTTTTTAAATTAATTACCCTTAATTGCTTAAAAATAATTAATTCTCTTTTAAGTTCGAATCCTCAGTATATCGTAACATGCAAGATACTGCTAGGTTTAAGCCATATTTTCCAGGCTGAACCAAATACACAAAAATCATTACACGATATAATCGCACGATAGATACTATACCCAGTATCTTGGAACACGATAACTAATCGGTGATTTTCACGATTTAGGATAGATTGTATACTTTAGATATATTATAACATATTAAGTATTTTATAACGTTATGAAGTTAATATAGTATATATTAACTCGGCCGGAATAAAGCCGACGTAATAACGCGGCGCCGTATTAAAAAGCATATAACATTAATTCCGATACGGAAAAAATAATATCGTAATACGGAGTTAATTAATTCGATAAACTTTTCCGCATTACATATCTGCAAATTGAAAACTCTCAGCGTGATTCCGTGCAACGCAACACTTAAGACAACACTCGTTGAGAACCGGAAGCCGGCTGGGGTTATATTTGACACGCGAATGCACCTAATCTTTTGCAATATTCCTGCGGTCTTCAGGATTCTATCGAATAGGGTGAATTCGGCCTGACTTAGGAGGGAGCCACCGTGCTGGCCCCGTATAGTATTTTATGCCCTTATGGTCTTTCGGAGAGATTCTACCCGAGTTCCCCCTCGAAGCACTCCAAAACGCATGGTATCGAGTAGATTCCTAGCTGCCTTCGTATCTGCATCGAGATTAAGCACAAGCTGTGTATAGCACACAACGCGGAAAAGATTGGCACTCACGATTATAAATTCCGCCATTAAAACTGGCTGTCGCGTCCTTGCCCACGTAAGAAAGAAGCAAAGATCGACCTCCAGGGTGGCGTTCGAGGAAAGGCTTGACGTTGTATATAACTCCCGCTACGCAAATCAAGTTAAGGGGGTTGACCTTTCTGGAAGCAAGTCTCTCGAACTCATCCCAGGTGTACGTGGGCAAAGTCTCTAGAGCGGGGCCCCATGCAATCTTCTTCTCCAGCGCTCTCAAGCGCTTCTGTTTCTGTTGAAAGAGCGCTTTGTTGATCTCATTTGGCGCGAATTCTTGAAGGTCAGCAGCTAGGCCAATCCGATTCCACTGCATCCAAATCCGGTTAGCCGTTGACTTAATTCTGACCAGCATGCACATTCCACGGCATGATTCAGGGGTAACTCCCCTTGGACCATCCTGTATCTAAAGCTGGACCCGGGCACACCTAAGAAGGTCTTGACTTACGAATCTAATGGACCACTTAGTCGGGTCGTAGTCAAACCATCGGATACCATTCCGATAGTCACAGGGGAACTCATGGTGAAAGTTATGATATCCTTCACCAAATGTTAATAAAGCCGTCAAGATGTGATCCCTCGACGAGTGCCCATCGGCATACGGCTGGTCGCCAAGGTAGTGCGCCAAAGAGTTGACGCAGTTCGTGGATTGCTGGAACAAGAACGTGCGGATGATGCCTGCATATAGGAGTCCGCCGAACCCGTCCCCCCATCCTAACCCGCCGATTATGCAGGGCAGGGCATAGCTCATAAATATGCACAGGATAGGGAAGTTCCTGTGCTGCCACACTACCACTGGGTCATTATGCAGGTCGGACACATCCACGTGGCCAACCAGCTTGGGGTCAGGCTTGAAGATCAGCCATCCCATATGTGACCATAGAATACCCTTCTTAACGTTGTATGGATCCCTTGGTGTGTCGACATATCTATGGTGCATGCGGTGGTCTCGACACCATATGAGGATCGAGCCTTGCACGCTGGCAGCACCGCAGACGGCGAGAAAGTACCTTAACGGAAGGGACGCGGTGAAGGACCTGTGGGACCAGAGTCGATGGTAACCTATTCTTTCAGCACTTTTCACAGGAGGCGGCGCGAGAAGACCTAAGACTAACCTGCCGTGATCCCAATCCCAGAGGCGATGTAGAAAATCACAGCTAATGCGGCAGTCTGCCAGAGCAGAGCTTGATAGATACTCCAATAAACCCCACACAGAGGCAAGAATATACAAAACGTGATGTTCCGCGTTTGGAGTGTGGAACAGAGCTGTTTAGATCGATAGGAAACCCTCATGAGGGAGAACAGGAGGCCAGACTTTGATGTTAGCATCTTGGATAAGGGGAGAGCGGAGGCACGCAAGGGCGGGAGCATTCAGTGTGGCCGATGAGAACAGGGAAACTCCTCGAATTTATCTTGCTCATATACAGCTGCGTATTATAGCACATTTCCCAACGTCTATGACATGACATGTTGTCGCCGTCAGTAGCTTACAGCATGGCTAAATATTTTCTCAGTAGTCATGACTAGGGCGTGGGAATACCCACCCATGCACTTTTACCCACGGACCCCTGGGATCCCGTGGGTAGCGCGCAAGTTCTATGGGTCACCCATGGGAATTTTCATCTAGCTATCCGTACCCAGGCTATTATACGACACAACAACGACGGTGATGACGACGGCGGCAATTGCATCGGTAGCTATATTAATATTGTCAGCTAGTCAGATTTGCGTTAGCATACCAAATACGAAAGGGTTACCCTGTAATTAAAACATATATATATTTCGTTATTAAGTTATATAAAGTTTAAATATATTATAAAAGTAGACGTAATTAGTATTATAAAATAAAATAATTAACGTTTTTATATAACGTACTATATAAGCACGCGCAATATATAAATACGCGTACCGTATTACATATATAAGCACAACATACATATAAACGTAACACTTTTTAGCATTTTATAATAATTAGTTCAAATAACTTAGTAATAACATATCGTATTAATTTAAATTAATCGGAATTTATTTTCGCTAAACGTATTTACAACTTTTTTACAAATACGCGCATTATGTCCGGGCTTACCATAAACGCCATATATCCGTTTTTTCCTTTTAACCCTTTTATAATAATTACCTTTAACCGCTATTAGCTATATTTTTTATTACCTTTTTCTTTTTCGGCTAGAAAAGTTTGTCCTTTTTATATAGTAAATATCCCTCCTTTGTAAAGACGTTTATTTAAAATGTAATTCGTTTCGTATAATTAGGTAACTTTTTTTTTAAAAAAAGCAATTTCGTATAAAAATAATAAATTACTTTCTATTAAAAAATTAACCGATTTAACGACTTTTATTAGCAAACTACTTTAATAATTTTTAAGCCTCTTTTATAATAACGTTTTTAATTTTTTTTTTAAATATTTCTAACAGTTGTTATAAATAGAGAATAAATAAAACAGGCAAAAATTAACGAGGAGACGGTTAACGTAAGCATAATTAAAAAATTCGAACTCGAAAAAAGGGTATTAAAATCGAATAAAACGAAACTAATTTTCGCAAATCCGAATTTAATATTATCAGACATAATAATAATTTTAAACGCGTCGTAAAAACTGGTAAGAATTTTTTTAACGATATAAATATAATAATATCGTATTAAGCTTTCGATATATAACGAATAAATACGTTTTAAAAAATTAAAAAACGTTAAAAAGTTAAAACTTATACGAAAAATATGCCAATATACAAAATATAATAATATCGTAATTAGCGTAATATTTTTCGAATTCCATTAAATAATAACTTTCGTAACTGTTAAAAATAAAAAAATGTTTCGATTTTTTCGTACGCGTTCGAATATATTAATCGAAAAATTAAATCTATTTTAACTTAATTCGTTTATTATTTAGTTATTATTACTTAATATAATTTTTAATCAGTTAATAATAATAAGTTATTACGAAATTAAAACTTAAAGTAATTTTTCTCCGCTATATTAATAAATAACAATATAATCTAACTTTAAAAATTAACAATTTAAATAATTATAATATATTTTTTATTTTTTATATAACTTATATAAGTTTTTTACGTTTTCGGTATTAATAATTACTTTATTCGTTATATTAAAAAACCTTAGTAAAATTTAATTTTTTAATATATAAAAATCCTTTTTTATAATATCTTATTTTACGATAATAATCGGAACAAACCTAAATTACTTGCGAAATTCTTTAGGATTTTCGCATAATACTCTTTAATAATTAATCTTTTAATTTAAACGCGTATCGAATTTTTTTTACTATTTAACAAAGTTGAATACTTAATTAACGCCGACGCATTTTATAACGCGTTACGTAAGTAATATATTCGCTATATCTTCGACATATTAACGCCGGACAGAAAACGCTCGCGTATTTAAGTCGAGAATACGGTCGACGATCAATTTCTTTTTGATTGGCGTTAATTTTTACTAAAAAAAAATATCGGTTCGAATGCTTTTACTGTTAAAACGGTACGTTAAAGTAAAAAATAACACTTTATAAATAAAATAAACTTTTTATAATTAAAGTTTCGAATCTCGTTTTTTAAATCTAAATAACTAAATTTATTCTCGTTTTTTTATAAGGCGTTTTATAATACAAGTGTTAAAAATAAATAATTAAAAATAAGTAATTAAAGCATATTAAAAAAGTGTTACACTTATAAATATATTACGCTTATATATATAATACGTTAATAAATTTTTAACATAATTTAATTACTTATCTTTAGAATTAAAAAAGCTGATAAATTTTTCAATAATATAAATATAATAATATCGTATTAAACTCTTAATATATAACGAATAAACGCGTTTGAGAATTAAACAAGAAAATATATTAAAAGATTAAAACTTATACGGGAAATATACGGGCATATATAATATAATAATATTATAATTAGCGTAATATTTTACGAATTTTGTCGAATAAGAACTTTTGTAACCGTCGAAACTAAAAATCGGTGCGATATTTTCGTACGTATTCAAATATATTAATCCAAATATTAAAGTTATTTTCAATTTACTTTATTTATTATTTAATTACTATTGTTTAATGTAATTTTTTATCGATTATTAGTAATTAGTTATTATGAAACCAGAACTTAAAGTAAGTTTTACTTGTTATAATAATAAATAACAGTAAAATTTAATTTTAAAAATTAATAGCTTTAATAATTATAGTTTAGTTTTTATTTTATTGTTAAGTTTTTTAAACTGTTTATAGTTTTTGACATTAAAAATTTATTTTCGTTGAAATCGTAATTATCCTTTTTTATAATGCCGTATTTTACAATAATAACCCGAACAAACATAAACTATTTACAAAATATCTTTAAATTTTACTATAATATTTTTTAATTATTAGATTTTCGATTTAAACGCGTTTTGTTTTTTATTATTATTTAATAAAGTTAGATATTTATTTCATTTCGACGCGTTCCATAACGCGTTATTTAAGTAAAAAATTCGCCATATTTTTCTCATATTAACGCCGAATAAAAAACGTTTACGTATTGAGGTTAAAATTCGGTCGATAATCCTTTTTTTTCTACTGGCGTTAATTTTCGCGTTTTGGATATATAGTTATTTTAAAAATGTATACCGGTATATCGTATTCATAAATTAAATCGAGTAACTTTATATATAAAACTAAATGTCGTATAATTAAATTTCGGGTTTCGTTTGTTAACCTAAATAGGTAAATTCATTTTCGTTGTTAATAAGCCCTTCTATATTACTGTTATTAAGAAATGAACCTTTAAAGCTAAGTAATTAAAATAGATTAAAAACTATTTAAATTACTTATATAGTTAGACTACTTATATACTACGTTAAAGGTTAATTATTATTACGTTAATAAAAGATTTAATTCGTTTATAACTAAGCATATTAATATAATAACTTTTTATCTCATATTTATAATTTATATATTAAATGCTAAAATAAGAATTAGATCTTATTTCATATTAACGACAGGATTATATAATTGTTATACTTTTACTATTAAGATTTTAATATAAATATTTAATTTTCGGTTTATATAAGAGGCTATAATTAAAGTTTTTATAACGGTTAAATACTACGCTTGTGAAAAAGCGAAACGTACAAGGTAAATACGTCGTCTAATAAAGAGAAGAACCTTTTAATTAGGTTAAAGACTTACTGTCGATTATATAAACTTTAAGAAAAATCTTAAGTAATATAAATCTGTAATAATCGTTATTAATAAATAATTAGGTATTATTTAAATATTTATTATAGTATCTAAGGACCTGAAATTGTAATTACTATATTTGGATAATCTTTAAGTATGTTTAAATTTAAGATCAAGTCTTTTTATGAAGAACTAAATGTTGTTATAAAGATTTAGAAGATTAATTTTTTAGAAATATATTATAATCCCTTTTTTGATTATATATTACATCTTGTAATATTTAATAGTTAAGTTGATATAAATATATATTATTTAAAAAGGTATAATAAAAAATGATTATAATACGATATAGTGTTAAGCTATTTTAACTTTTAATTATATGTACACTTTTTATATACCGTTTATTTTAACAAAGTTCGGATAAAGCCTAGTTTAACTAATTAGCATATATGAATAATATCGTACTATTAAATCGTAAACTTTAACAAGCTTATTTACGAAATTATAGTTATATAAATTATATAATAACATACTATATAAGGGAATAAGCTATAATAGTAAGCGAGCTATTTTTTGCTACTTTATATTAATAAATTTAAATAACTTCACTATAACATATCTAATTAATTTAAAATAATCGAATACTTTTTTGCTAACTATTTTTATAGCTTTTAAATAAGTGTACGTATTACATTAAGGTTTATTATAAACGCTATATTGCCTTTTCTTTTTTTAACCATTATGCGCCCGATTACCTTCAGTAGTTATCAACAGGAATTCTTTTTTATCACTTTTTTACTTATTAAAAAGAAATTTCGTTATAGTATATAGTAAGTGTGTTTTTATTAAAAACTTTTATTTTAATAATAATATATACGTAGGATCGAATTATTGCTCTCATAAGTTTAGTGGTACGCTTGTCGACGCGTTTTAACAAGTTTTATAGTTTTGCCCCGCAGCCTTATAACGCGTTAATAAAGCCTTATAACTTTTTATGTTAAGAATATTTTCCACGTGTTAAAGCTGTATAAAAAACGTTTACGTATACACGTTAAGAATTTAATTGATAATTACTTTTTTATCAGTCGTTTTTAGTACTTTCGAAAAACGGTAATATTAATTTAAACGCGTTCGGAGCTGGTTGGTCGTATATCAATTAGTAAGAAGGAATAGCAATATAACGTTCGCAATAAGCTTTGTATAATACGTATATTTAATAAAAAGCTATAAATATAATTAGTGAAAAAGAATACCGTCGATTTAGATTAATTAAATTTATTATAATTAAGTTATTTTAATTTGCTTTTACGAAGTATTATAAAACAGCTCGTTCGCTTATATAAATCGTCAGCTTATATAGTAGGTTAGTTATATATTAATAATTGCAAATATATATAAATATTTATATTTATAAAATACTAGTTATTTATTATTATATTAATCTTTGTAATTATATATAAATATATATAAACTTATATAACAACTCTCTAAGCGAGCTGAGTATATAAACGAGCTCGCAAAGTTTTCCAACCTTTTTATTACCTCTTTTTAATTCATTATTTTTCTCTACTATTAATATAAAACGGCTTATAAAAAATGCTAAAATGAATCTAGCCGTTTAAGTTATAAAATGAAACTCGAAACTTAATTATACAAAACTTAGTTCAATATATACCGTCCTTAAATCCACTTTAAAAACTCGATATAACGGTGTAACTATATGATACGACGTTATATTTAATTCGCAAAACCTTACGCCGGCCGAAAAGAACTCGATTATTAAACAGATCTTTAACTTAAATAAGCGAACGTCTTTTATCCAGCTTTAACACAATAAAAATATGGCGAATTTATTAGTTACTTAACGCATTACAGAAAGTATTAGAATTAATTAAGTATTTAATTTTATTAAATAGTACAAAAATTTTAAATCGCGTTTATATCTAAAGACAAATTATTAACGAATTTTATGTAAAAGTTTAAAGGAATTTCGAAAATGGTTGAAACTTATTCAGATTATAATCGTAAAATACTGTATTATAAAAATAATATTTAAAATTTCGACGAAATTAAGTTATTAATAAGACTTTTTATAATAACCGGTATGGTTATTAGTAATACTAAAAAACGTAAAAAACTTAAATAAGCCTAATAGAAAAACCGAAAAAGATTTATAATAGTACAAGCTATTAATTTTAAAAATTAAGCCCTACTTTTATTATCTTTATTAAGAAAAACTACAGTTTATACTAGTTTGCTAATAACCCACTCTCACTCGATTAAAGGATTACTACAAATGAAAATAATTAAACGATATATAAATTAAGTTTAAAATAAATTAAATATTTCAATATATATATTAAAACGCGTATTAAAAATTTAAAACATTTTTTATCCTCCACGGTTATATAAGTTATTAAAAAATTGGCAATATTGTCACCTTTTATATATTTACCTATTTTTATCGGTTTAACTTTTCGACGTATTTTATTTTTTCATATTAAAAAGTATTTACTCGTTATATACCAAAAGTTTTATACGATATTACGTTATCTATATTACTAAAGAAGATTTTGTTATCAGTTTTTACGACGCGTTTAAAGTTATTATAACGACCGATAATATTAAATGCGGATTCGTAAAAGCGAGATTTATACCATTCGATTTTAATCGCGTTTTTTCCAAATTAAATATTTTAATTATATTTATATAGACCGTCTTTCTAGTTATCTTTACTAGCTCCGTTATTTTCTCGTATAAGAAATTCTTTTAAAATATTACTAAAACGATTTAATAGAAATGTTATTTATAAACAAAAAATTAAAAAAGAATTAAAACAACGAAGAAAAAACCTAAAAGAAAATTAAAATTTCTAGGGTAGTTCGCCGATAATAATAATTAAATCGGTTAAATTTTTAATAAAAAATAACTTAATACTTTTACACGAAAACAATTACTTTTAAAAAACGAATTACGTCCTTAATAAAGATTGTAAAACTAAAAACATACGTTTTTAAAAAAGAGAAATACCTATTAGAAAGAAGGTAAGGGCTTTTATAACTTTAAAAAAGGCTAGTAATAAGTAATCGTGGTAATCAGATTTAAACAAAAAAAATAGTAGTTGCAGTAAGCTCGAATATAATGCGCGCATATGTAAAGAAACTATAAAAACGTTTAACGATAAAAAAATGCGATTAGTTTAAATTAATTTATTACGTTATAGGTAATTTATTTAACTTTATTATCGCGGGTTGCTAAAAATTAGCTAGCTTCTTTATACAGCTAACTCGCTTATATAATACGTTATATATAAATTAATATTAAAACTTTATAACGTACTATATAAGCTCTTTAAATATACAAGCTCGTCGAATACTTTTTGGCACTCCGTACTAATAAATTTAAATTATTTAATTATAATATAATAAATTAATTCAAGTTAATCGGATTTTTTTTCGCTAAACATATTTACAACTTTATTATAAATACGCGTATTATGTTTAGGTTTACCGTAAACGCAATATTTTTAATTTTTCGTTTTACCCCTTTTAAGATAACTACCTTTAGCCATTATTAACTGCATTTTTCTATTAACTTTTTCTTTTCGGCTAGGGAAACTTATTTTTCTTATATATTAAGTATCCCTTTTTCTTTAAAGACGTTTATTTTTAATTTTTTAACGTTTACTTAGAATATAATTAACTTCGCGTAGTTAGGCGGTTTTTTAAATAATAAAAGTAATTTTATACTAAATTACTAATTAACTTTTAATAATTTCTTTGTAAAATACTGTCTTTAAATTTTTGTTTCCTTATTATTCCTAAAAGTTTTCGCAAATGGAGAAATAAAACCGGCGGAAGTTAACGAGAATACGGTCGGCGTAAACATAATTAGAAAAATTTCGAACTCAGAAAAAACGATATTAAAATCGAACGAAACTAATTACGGCAAATCCGGATTTAATATTATCGAACGTTATAATAACTTTAAACGCGTAGTAAAAACCGATAAAGAAATCTTATTTAACGATAGAAATATAATAACGTCGTAATAAGCTTTCGATATATAATAAATAAACGTATTTTTAAAAAATATTAAAAAATTAAAATTTATACGAAAAAAACGCGGGCATATATAATGTAATAATATCGTAGTTAACGTAATATTTTTCGAATTTTATCAAATAGTAATTTTCGCAACCGTCGAAAATAAAAAAAAGTTTCGATTTTTTCTTACGCGTTCGAATATATTAATCGAAATATTAACCCTATCTTAACTTTAATTCGTTTAATATATAATTATTATTATTTAACGCGATTTTTTAACCAGTTATTAGTAATAAATTATTATAAAATTAAACTTTAAAATAAGCTTTGTCCGTTATAATAATAAATAGCGGTATAGCTTAATTTCCAAAATTAATAATTTAAATAATTATAATATATTTTTATTATTTTATTAATTGTATTTAAATTTGTTTACGTTTTTAATATTAATAATTACTATTCACGTTATTATAAAAAGCTTTATTATATTTTAATCTTATCATAAATATAAATATTTTTATAATATCGTATTTTACGATAATAACCCGAATAAGCTTATATTATTTACGAAATATTTTTCGATTTTCGTAAAATACTTTTTAATAATTAAGTTTCCGATTTAAACGCGTTTCGAACTTTTTTTTTACCGTTTAACAAATTAATTACTTAATTAATTCCGACGCGTTTTATAACGCGTAAAACGAATAACAAATTCGCTATATCTTTAATATATTAACGCCGGACAAGAAACGCTCGCATATTTAGGTTAAAATTTTGGTCGATAATAAATTTTTTTTCAGTCGCCGTTAATTTTCGCAAATTCGAAGAAACATCGGCCCTAGCAGGTTTATCGTAAAATCGATTCTTTAAAATAAATCAACAGACGTTATATATAAAATCGAACCGTTTAAAATTAAATTAGAGGTTTCCTTTTTTAGCTTAAGTAGTTAAATTTATTTTAGCTTTTTTTATAAGGCGTTCTATAATGTTGATGTTAAAAAATAAACGATTAAAAGTAAGTGGTAAAAATGGCTAAAAAAAGTCCGACGAGCTTATATACTCGACGAGCTTAAGTAGCACGTTATATAATTTTATATATATATAAATATATATATATATATATAAAAGTTTATAAATAATAAATAAATATATATTAATTATATAAAGATATAATAAAATTTTAAAATATATATTTTATTTATACATTTGTTTTATTTTATTCTAAGTTATATTATTATTATATAGTTACTTTTTCGAACTTTATATATATAATTATAAATTTAGCATTATTTTATTTAATGTTAATTATAATTTATCTTTTTATATTTAAATTAGTAAAAGTAAGTTTATATTACTATTATATGTCTTTAATTAATAGTTTTATCTTGATATTTTTTAATTATAGTAAGTTTATATAAAATTTATAACTTATTATTTTTTTATATGTTTAACGATTTTAAAACGTTATAAATTGTCTTAAAATAAATTAACATAGTAAATAGTAGTATATATAAACTTTGAATATTTTAAATTATTAAATTATTTACCTTTTATTATTTTAAAGTTTTTATATATTTAAATTTTTACTTAAACTTATATTTTTATTAATAAAAATTAAAAAAGTCTTAGTTAATTTAATCTATTTAATAACTAAACTAAACCTAACTACTTAAGATAAATTTACTAACTAATTAAAACTAACAAACCAAAACTAATTTCCTAACCCTGTTTGTAGGTGACCCACGGGTACTCATACCCGCGCCCTAGTCATGACGCTCCCGCTTTCCGCGTACATGGCCGGAGAGCTTACTCATTTTAGCTACACAGACCGCCGGGAAGCTCATCGATTGTGGAACAGACTTCCCTTTATGTCATATAGGACCAAGGTTATTGGTTGGGCGGATCCTTTCAACCCTATCGAACCGCGCGCGCTAATCTGGCGCCATCGTCTGTTACCTATTGATATGACAAGCGCGCCTTTCGTCTTGGCGTTTCTCGTCTTGGCGTTGCTTATGGGCTGGGCAATAATGAGGCCAGCTGAATAAGGGGACCCTGCATCTGTACGCGATGCGGGAACAATATTTGCTGTTAACTACATTCTTAGATCATCCATTATCAGTAGCCTCCTGCTGACGACAGCATGTGGCAAGATGGAACCACCATGGTATGAGCACGTAGGGTGAGGGAATGGGTACCCGTCTACTACCCATCCAAATTGGCGGGTACCCGCGGCTAGCCGCGGGTACCGATCAGATTAGCCAAGGACGTTGTCACAGTCCCGAGTTGTTGCGTAGCCACTGCACTAAAAGACTGAATTGATAAGCGCACTTATTGCGCTACTTATCTGACACAAATGGCACCGAGTGGGTATATAGGCAGAACAAGGCGGTCAGTCGCTCGAGCTGACAACGTTCCACTTTTAGTGGTGTGTAAATTTTCAAACTTTATAAATAAACTATTAAGGATTTTTTCGAAATAATTAGTTAAATTTTTTCTAATAAATTCTTAATATATTTATCTTTACTTATAATTTTATTCTTAAACTTAACCTTTTCTATAATATTACAAACCTTAACAGCATATTTTAAATAATATTAGTAAACTTAATTAGGCATATTATAATAAACTTATTTTGTTAATATTTTCAACCAGTACTTAATAATTTGTACCTATTTTAAATTCTATAACTTAAAAATTTTTAAAACGTTTTTAACCGCCTTATCCTATATAATAAGTTTTTTAAAAACGATTTTAATTCGGGTTTTTATAAAATAACTATCGGTTTAATATAATAACTTATTAATTATTTTAGGCTTAATTAACTTATATTTCCGATATAACTTACTAACTTTTTCGAATTAATTGGTAACTATAATAATGAAAAATTAAAAATCTAGAAAAACGAACGCATTTAGCAAAATTATAAACAAAATAAACCTACTATAATATTTATCGGGAAACCGCATTTTATCCGATCAAGAAATGCTAGCAGTATATTTTCAAGTGTTAATATTGTAAATTTAATAAAAATTTATAAAAAAATTTAAACAAGTTAAACGTATTTTTCTTTAAGCGTTTTAATCATAATATCCGGTATCTTTTATAATCGTCCTTTAATTAAGTTTATAACAAACTTAAAAAACTAATAAAATTATTTAAACGTAATTTATTACTAATTTCGGTTTTATATTTAAATTTTAATAATCGGTAACGGTTAATAATATTCGACGCCGAATTTTAATTTTTTTAAATAATAAAGAACTCCGAGATAAGTAATGACCTTTGCTGTATAACGATTTTAACAAACTTTAACAGGCCTTTAGCAAATCGATTAAATCTTAATAAAGTTTATTAATTAAAAGTAAATATTTCGCGGTCGATATAATTTAATAATTTAATATTATTAGTTCAATATATAACTATAAAAAATTAAAGTGCTTAATATTTTCGTTTATATTTTCCGGATTTTTGTAATTGAAATAAAACTATTACCTTTTTCCTTTCTTAACCCAAGCAAACTTATTTTTCCTTATTAGTACGTTATTATCGGTTGATATTAAATTTAAACGTTTCTAACCTTACGATTAATAATTCGACTAATAATTTTAATATTACGAAAATTTTATTCATTAATAATAACGAATCCTGTGTAACATTTACAAGTAAAGTTTATAAAAGTTCCTAACTAACTAAAGTGAAAATAATTTAAATTATATTAATTAAGAGTTTTTTTAACTTTCTTTTCTTATAATCAAAATCGGGAACTTTACAGCTTCATTTCTTTTCTTACTTACGTTAATAATTTAATCCGTATCGCGAATACTATTAACGTTACTTTATTTTAAATTAATTTAAAATTCGTATAAATACCTTATTAATAATGTATTTTTACGTTTTTTACATTTATATAGTTAATTTTCGATAATTAATTTTAATTAACTATATTCGATTAATCTTTAATCTTAATTAATTAATACTTAGTTTTTAATTTCGCTATATTAACTTTCTCTGAGTATATATTATATCCTAAATTTTTACCGTCCGTTTAAATATAAGTAATTAGGTTATATCTTTTAACTGATACATTTTTCAAACATATAATTGTCTGAAACCGGTTAATTAAAAATTCTGCTTAGGAATAACTTCGTAAATCTTTAATTCTAAATATCTTTTTTAATTAATAATATTCTCGAATCCTTTTATCATTATCGAGCATTTATATAATTATCGTTCTCTAGAGCGTAATACGTACTTTTACACCTTAATAATCGTAATTTACAATCTTCCTTTTTAATCAAAGCCTTATCTCCTTTAAATATTAATTAGAAAATCGAAAATTCGACCCTTTCCTTAGCAACTACTTAAAATAGGTCGGAAAAGTTTAATTTTGATCACTGCGGATTGTCTGGGCATAGCATTATTCAGGTAAGGGCTAATGGGAAAAGTTAACAAATATATTCATAGTATTAAGCCTAGTAATTAATAAATTTAAAAAACTTAATAAATGTAGTCGTAATATTCTAAAGTTAAACCCATGGCGAAAAAGACGTTCTAATATATACGTGAGATCTAGACTAACTAATTAGCAGAATTTAAGTACAAGCGCAACACCCTGCCCTATTTCACTAATTACCGCATTTAAAACATACTTTAACGCGTTAATGTTTAATTTAATTAAACGATTTGAATTATATATAATTAATATTAGGTAAATAATAATAACTTTTTTAATTTATTAAAAAGTTGTTTCCGTTTTAAGCGTTAATTGAAATTTCTTCTCTTTTTTAATAAACTTATTAAGAGATATTATTATTCGGCTAAAGTTTCTGATAAATCTTCGATAATAATTAACGAATACGAAAAAAGTTTATTTTTTTTTTAAATTGTTATACACGTTACTTAATTTAGATTACTGCGATTATTTTTAAGGTTTATTTTAATATATTCGAATATAATAATGTAATTAATATATTCGATTATTTAAATATAGAACTAATTTATTTTTATATTAAATAATAAATTAACGTTTTAATATAATTATAGTACCTTTTAAATAAATTTTTTGTATTATTTCTTATTTTCTAAAAGAATATTAAAGTAATATACTATAAAAATGTCGAAATATTTTTTAAAACTATAACTAATTATACGCTAATAAGTTTTATAGAAGTAATAATAGATTGGTATAAGCTGTATTTTGTTTTAAAAGCGGCTTTTTATTTATAACTTTTTTAATCTAAATTAAGTTATACTTATTTTTGAAATCGAAAGCGGTAAACTATTAAGCTTTATAAAAACGATTTTTTATTTCGTTAATTGACGGTAATAATATTCGATTTTTAATAATAATAGTATTAAGTTATTTATAGTCTATAACTAATCGTAACTTCTTCTTTTTAATATAAAAATATAAAATATCCCTTTAGTAATTTTAAGAATCGAATTTATTCTTTTTTTAATCGATTTTTTAAATATTTCTTAAGTACGTATAATTCCGTTTCGTTAAAGTTATAAGTAAGATAAAACTTAAT
Source organism: Monosporascus sp. GIB2 (assembly GCA_004155935.1). Lineage (NCBI taxonomy): Eukaryota > Fungi > Ascomycota > Sordariomycetes > Xylariales > Monosporascus > Monosporascus sp. GIB2. The sequence continues at coordinate 9,092 of QJNV01000111.1, read as the reverse complement.
AAAAGTTTTCTCTTTAAGAATAATTTTATGGTTTTATTCGTTATATTTTAATAAATTCCTTTCCAGCTTTTTTCAATAAAGGCATTTATATTTATATTATTAAGGTAATATATTAATTAAATTCCTTAACTTTTTAGGTTATTATTAGAAATCGTTATTTAGTTGCCGTAATTTCGTTTTAATACTAATAACGATACGTCGAATTTTTCAATAATACTTATTTTTTTATATCGTATTCTTACGGGTAATAAAGTATTTATCGTATATTTATGCCGGTATTCGTTATTATTTTCGATCGAATATTAAAATCTTTGTCTTTTTTTACTTTAGTATTAGATTATAAAACAAACTTTATCAAACTGATTTCTTAATCGATTAAGGAGTTATACTAACGTAACTATGCTTTTCCTAAACTTATATCGTAATTTCTTAATAGTAAAATATCGAATTAACTATTATGCTTTTTTTAAAACGACAACGTCGACATACTTAATTTCGCGTGTAATTTTTTTATTATCGTAAAAACATGGTTAACTATTAGCGGTATTCGCAATATAAAGGTTTTTTCTTTAAATTTTTATGGTAATTTAAATTTATTAATTATTTTAGGTATAATATAGTTATTTTTTAAAATTTCGTTGTCTACTATAACAGTATACTAATATGTCCTAATTCGTACTTTTAATATCATAAAATCGTCGTTATTCCTTATTACTATTAAAGCTTTTTTTTTAACTTTTTTTTTAACTTTTTTAGGTTTCGTTATTTTGCGGTTTTATATAAGTAATTTTTATCTTTTGAGGTTTATTTAAATTGTCGTAATTACTTAGATAACTAATCGGTTTTATTTTATAACTATTAAGCGTATTACTATTATTATTTCGTTTCATTTTCTAATTTATTAATTCGTTTTTCGAGTTGCTGATTAACTACTTATAGTTATTATATATATTTTTGTTATCGTCTGATTTGAATTTTTAAATTTTTAAATTAATTATTTTATATTTCGAACAATTCTTTACTAATATATTTCGGCGTAATATTTTCGAAATTCCTATATCGCCGAATATTATCCTTAATTACTTATCGTTTTTCCAGATTAATAAAGTGTGTTAATCGAATTTATAATTGGTAATAACTTATTAATAATATTTAGTAACAGTTCTTTGAATTAATTCCTTTTTTATCTAATAATCGCATTATTTATAATAATAAAAAAGGTCCTTTTATAGATATTATCCTTCTTTTAATTAATTCTAAACGGCCCTTTTTTAATCGATCTTTTTTTAAAAGTTAATCGTTTGAAAATGTCGGGATTATTATTTATTAATTTTATTGTTTTTTGTCTTATTAAGGAAGTCGAACCTTTTTTTTAACCATATATATAATACATTAATTAATAAAACGTTTTTATTTTTATAATACAGGTGTTACACACGCTTATAATAAAGGGCAATTATTCGTTTATATCGATTTGAAATTCCAAAATAAACGGTTTTAATTTATCTTTAATATTTCTACAACTATTTTTAATTATTTAAATCGTTTACCGTTGGATTTATTTTTGCTAGTTTCGTAAAAATAATATTTTTTCGGTAATTCTTTCTGGTTCCGGTAACCTTTATTAGGAAATTTTATTTTTTTGTAACCTTTTTACTTCCGCCTAGACCAACTCTTTAGCTTCGTTTATTTTTTATTATATATTTATATAGAAAACCTTTGACGATCCTTCTTTTTGTCGTATAATAATAAAAACTCTTTTATCCCAATTGCTTAAAGATTAATTAATAAGTACTAAGGTTTAAAAGTTTTGTTTATTGAGGTTTTTTTAGTTTAATCTATTATAATACCTTATAACCTATTCTGTTACAATTCTAGCATTTAATATAACGTACGTTTTATCGCTGAACGGTGTTATTTCGTTTAAAAGCGTTAGTATTTACTGTCTTAAATTTTTAATTAGTATTTCGTATTCCCATCCTGGAATTTAATTATTCGCGTTAATCCTAGCGTCGTTTAAATTAACCGTTATCGATTTTAATAATTTCGACGATTTATTTATCAAAAAAGATTAATTATTTAGCTTGAATTATTTTCTTTTTAACATCGTTCTTAAGTCTTTTATAAAAAATTAATTAAAATAACCTCTCTTTTATTTCCTTATCCGGTTTTAGTAATTAAAGTTTTGAAAATAATTATATACGTAAATGGCGGTTTTTTTAAGGTTAAAATTTTTTAAGCTATTAATTATTATTCGTTTACATTATTAAAATTAAAATAAATTTTATTTTCGAAATTAATATACGAAAAAGAACGTTCGTTAATAAAGCTTTTCTTATCGTTTTCAGTATTTTTAAGGTAATCCCGCATAACTAGTTCGAATTAATCAGCCGCACTTTCGGTAAAGTATATTCCTACTACGAAAATCCGATTAGGCATACTCTTGAAACTTAAAAACGTAAATAAATACGTATTTAAGTAAGAAAAATTTGTAAATTTCCTTGTCCGTTATACGGTTCCGGTTTTTTTAGTTTTATTTTTATCGTAATAATAGTAAATGTTAATAGGACCGCTCCGGTTTATTCGATTAAGCGCTAAAATTCTTACTTAAATCTTCGAATGCGAACTTAAAATTACTAAATAAAGGTTTTCGAATTACTGGTCGATATTTTAATTAAAAATATTACTTAAAATTTAACGATATTAGTAAATATAAGTTTGCAACGTATAACGGTTAGGTTAATTAATTAATTATTAAATCTAAACGTACGGATTTATGTTAATAAAAGTATTATAAAAGTTTAAGTAATAAATAACCAAATTACGTTTTGTAATACTAATAATATTTTAGGTAACGAAGATATATTACAAACTATCGCTATTTAAATACGGAATTTAGCAAATATATATATTCTAATTCTAGCTTAATAAATTCAGGCCGGCTTAACTTTTATTATAATAACAAAACGCCTTTAAGCTTTTTAAACCTTTTTAAGCTATTAACTAGTTTAACTGGCTTAACGCGCTCTGTACGCGCTACGCTAATTAAATACATTAAACCGTTTAAACCTATTACGTAATTAACGGTCGGAATCGGGACTAGTTCCTGCGCCCTCCGACCGTTCGGGTAGGCCAAGCTTGTTAGGTCATAATACGTCCCTTAATATTAATTCTTTTTATCGGAGTTACAAAATTTCTTATGCTATAATAGATTCTTTATCCGGATTTTCAAAATTAACATATTTTTAAAAAATTATTTAATACATTTTCCCTAATTATCGTTAAGGTTTTCTAAGTAATTCTTTATATTATCTTCGAGTTAATTAAAAATATCTTTAATAAAAAAGTTACTATAGCCAAAATACAATTTACAAATTTACTACAACTATAAAAATAAAAATATATTTATATCTAGGTTCAAAAGGTTTAAACTCCTTTTTTTATTCTACTATTATAATCTTTTAATCTCAATATATAAAATATTAATTAAATAGCGACTACTTTATTTAAGTCAAAAGTTATTAGATTTATATTTTTAAACCTGAAACCTTAATTTAAAGCTATTAAGTAATATTATCCTAACTACTAATCTATATCTTTATTAAAGATATTGTTTAAAATTTAACGGTATTATTACATAACGACTTACAAGGTATAACGGTTAAATTAATAAACTAACTACTAAACCTACTCGTACGAGTTAATGTTAGCAGAAATACCGTAAAAGTTTAAATAATAAAAAATGACTTAATTTCATTTCGTAATACTAGAAATATCTTAAGTAATAAAGTTATATTACATGTTAGTACTATTTAATTTATACTATCAACGAATATATATATTCTACTTTTGGCTTAAGGTACTTAAACCGACTCGATCCTCCCCTTAATAGTCGAATTCCTTCGAATCTATCGAGGCGTTTTTTTGTCTCGACTAGCTTAATGCATTAGTACAAATCGGGTCCACTTAGTTTCCGAATACCCTTTTATTAATCGAAATAAAGTTATAAACCCATAACGCCTAAATAAAAATAGTTATAAAAATGGTATAATATATATTATAACTAGGCGAGTCGGTTAAATTGATATAATTTTAGTTTTCTATAATATTTACATATATAAATATGTCTAAATATTAGAAATTTTAATATGATTAATTAAGTTTAACGAATATTTATAAAGTTTAATAGTTATTAAGATATAATCCCGGTAAATTAAATAACGAATAAAGGTGTAAATAGTTTATTAGTTTCGTTAGATTTAAATATAATCTAGTATTTTTCATATTTATTTAAAAATATAGTATTGAAACTAATATTATAAAAGAAAATAAACATAACTTATCGGAACCTTTTACGATTTTAATAAAACTTTGCAAGATGCTTTACCTTATCGTAAAGCATTTATTTTCTAAGTTTGGTAACTATAGCTATTCAAATACTAAAGTTGTATTTGTTTCACCCGTATTTTTAAAATATTTATTTAAAATAAATATTATAATATAAAACGAACATAAAGGCAAATTAATTATTAGTTTTTAAAATATAATCGAACAATGATATAAATTTAATCTTAACGGGTTTAGTTATATGATATTTATATATTTTAAGTAATATACAATTATATATATTTTTTAAAAAAATTTTTAAAAAATGATGATAAGTATATTTTGAAATAGTTATAGTATTTTCGGTATAGTTATATTTATAGTTACTTATAATTTATAGTTTTAACGTAATACGACACCTGGGTGCTGTTTTTTTACCTTTTTATATCATTTAACGTGATTAAAGTTGCTGTTCGGAAACTAAGTGGATCCGATTTGTACCAATCAGATATTTCGAGCCTATCCAGCCAGTCACATAACCCATGACTAAGGTCGAAGTTCAGTCCGTACCTCGCCGACCGTTTGGGGAAAAGCCAAGCTCGCTAGGTCATGACACTGACACATTGACGCCATGAGATGTACGCACTCACCACGAAGGTCGGGGCGCATGGCGTCGGCTGCTCATTGTCACCCATGTGACCAGCTCAATATCCGGCTTGGAAGGTCAATTCCCTCACCGACATCCAATGCTACCCTTGGCAGTTGGGATCAGACTATGGGACTGGTTCGGGCCTCAAAACCGTTCCACCAAAGGTGCGTATCAGAAGTAGGACAAAAGGGTGGGTCTGGGTATTTTGTGGTATTCTTCTCCCTATTCCAGGAGACTTAAAAGGCATCGCTACGGAGGCACTCTCGAGAAGAAATCCATCCACTGTATCCTCCATCGGCATGGCGCTTGCCACTTCCTCTCCTCACGCAGCCGACCTTGGTCGAGCTAGCTTTCCCTCGATAGTCAGTTCCATTGCTCGCAGATTCACTGACAATTCCGCCGGGTTTGCAAAGGCCTTCGTCACATCCGCCCTCGGGAAAATCCAAAACGGAGAGGTCATCATCGAGGACGTAGCCAGCGATCAGGTCTTGGCGTTTGGCCGACCCGGGAAGCTATCAACGACCTTAATAGTGAATGACCCGAGTCTATGGTGGCGGGTCGTTCTTGGCAGCTCTGTGGTAGGACCTTGATGACCTCCAAGCGGTAGCTCCTCACATATTGATTCTTCTAGGGCTTTGCAGAATCCTACATGTTAGGAGAGGTTGAATGCTCCGACATTGAAAGCTTCCTGGAGGTAAATAGTCTCTCTCCGATCTCTGATACGAAATACCAACGCGTTTGAAGGTTATGGTCCGGAACAGGGACTATATGACAGACATGAAGACTTCCATGTCATCTTTCGTGTCCACCATCATTGGTTGGACTCGAGCATCAAATAGGATATCCATCTCCTTGGGCAACGTCAAGGCTCACTACGACATCTCCAATGAGATTTTCACATCATTCTTGTCCTCCGATATGACATATTCCTGTCCAATTTGGCTTCCTCATGATAATCCCCGACGTGACACGGACACTCTGGAATTGGCTCAATTTCGAAAACTGCACGAGATTGTCAAGGAGGCCAAAATAAAACCTACCGACCACGTCCTTGAAATTGGGACCGGATGGGGAAGTTTCGCCATCGAGGCCGTAAAGCTTACGGGATGTAGGGTTACGAGTCTGACATTATCAGTGGAGCAGAAACTCGAAGCTGAGGAGAGGATTGCTGCGGCGGGTCTCGAGAAGAACATCACAGTACTTCTCAAGGATTATCGGGAGCTCTTAGAGTACAGCAAACCGTTCGACAAGGTGGTTTCCATCGAGATGATCGAGCACGTCGGTAAAGACCACTTGCCCGCTTACTTCCGTACGGTTGACCGGTTGCTAAAGAGAAACGGGGGCATTGCGGTCTTTCAGTCGAGCACGATGCCCGAAACGGTGAGTGCGCCTAGTCTATCAGGAGCAGTACAGGTCTAATCAAATATCAGCGTTACCACTCGTACAATGAAGGGAATGAGTAGGTATGGATGTTCTCACGTATCCTACCAGTGCTGACGCGTTACAGTTTCATTCGCCAATATGTGAGATAGCCAACTGAGCCTCAGTTTACAGAAGCTAATCACCGGAGCAGATCTTCCCGGGGGCACACCTGCCAACAGTTGTAAGATTCCGAAATTGCCATTCCCTGTTTCTTTTTCTTGGGGACACAACACAACACAGATCTTTGCACCCAGGGGTCCAGAACTGGGAACATTTCCCTCTCGAAACGACCCAGACAAGCGGCGGCTAACTCTCTTGATTAACAGACCAAGATGATTGAAGCAGCACATGAAGGCTCCAACGGGACTCTCATCCCCGACCGACTTCTGAATATCGGCAGGCATTACAGCAGATGTCTCCGAGAATGGAGGGACAAATTTGCCGCAAATTTCGAGTCGCGTATCGTACCGGCCCTGAGAAAGAAGAACCCGGGACTGACAGAAGCAGCAATCGGGGTCTTTAAGAGGAAATGGATGGTTAGTATCCCGAACAGGGTCGTATCCCTTACTATAACCTCTTCTAATGAGCTCGATGTGCAGTTCTATTTCTCTTTCTGCGAAGCGGGGTTCAAGAGCAAGACGTTGGGCGTGGCCATGGTAACATTCGCTCGCGAGGGCGCACTCGAAACGCTAGAATAACCAGCTCTAGATTGAAGCTTACCTAGGTGACTGGTTAGCATATGGGAACGGTAGCGTCAGTGATGGTTCAATTCATGATGAACGCAAGTCTTATCCTCTCCCGACGCGAGCATATCGTTTCGTGAAGGTCGACATTTACTTATGGGAGTCAGACTATTAATATCCTTATGACTTAAGATGTTACCAGCCTGGCGCGCATACTAGATCTTTTATTTTCCGCATTGCCTTCGTTTGATATGACCATTATTAACGCGGCTTCCTTCCTATTCCAGTTTATTTCGGTTGTTCTATCGGCGAACTACGGTTTAGCATAATAGCGAAAGGGATTTTGTATAAGCTAATAACGTACTTAGTTAAAGTTGTTCTTACGGGAATGATATTTATAGTTATGCTGGCAATTTTATAATCAGGGCAGTAAAGTAATAGGGGCCGTTACTTTATATATATTTTATTATAATAAGGTTTAAATTTATAAATTATTTGCTAATATTAAACTAGTTTAATCCGCTTTTTTCCCAGCCACAGTTAATGAAAAAGGTTATATTTATACACTATTTAGCGAATAGAAAAGTATGATAGATTATTTAAACGAGTTGTATATACTTTATATAATATACGAGGCGTTAGCTTATAATTTAATTATGGCGGCCGGTTATTATTTACATCTTTTAGCTCGCTAGCGACCGTATTAAACTTACTTTCGCACAGCGTATAATTAATACAATAGTTAAAGAATTCCGCGTTGATTCTATTGTTTAAGTATTTAATTTTTGCGTTTCTTAATTTCTTTTAATCGGACTGTCATAATTTATCAATGTTTAAACGTTAATTTTTAACCTAAGGTTTGTCTTTCATTCTTCGCTATTTAAATAGTTATTTATATAATATTGTCATAGTTGTTAATGTCGTTATTATTATCTTATAATTAAACTTGATTTTCTAGTAATGATTATTATAATTATACTATTTTAAATTAATATTCGTAATTAATTATCCTATTTAAGATATTATTATTATACCTTTATAAGTTGTTAAAATTATTTAACGTAATTATTAAACCTTTTGAATAATACTTATTAAAATTGTTATTTAATAGTTAGCATTCGATATAACGTAAATATAGAGGCCAGTTGTTTATATAAGCGAGTTTTTCGTTTTCTATACTCTTTTAATTACGTAATTTTAATTGTTTATTGTTTAATGTTAATATGAAACGGCTTATAGAAAATAAAGAATGAACTAAGCGGCTTACCCTAAATAATAAGAGCCGAAATTTAGTTATAAAAGTTTTTATATATTATAAAAGCTTCTCGAAATTACTATAAAAGATAGATATAAGAATAAACGCGTTCGCATTAATATTGTCCTCAGTTTAGAAAAATTAACGCCGACCAAAGAAAAATCGATTATTGAACGAATTTTTACACTAAATGCGCGAATAGTTCTTATCCCGCTTTAATATATTAAAAAATATAGCGAATTTGTAGTTTATTTAACTCGTCGCGATACTTATTGGGAGTAATTAAGTATCTAACTTTGTTAAATACGAATAAAAATTTAAAAAGAGTTTAAATCTAAACATAAATTATTACACGATTTAATGCGAAATTTAAAGGTATTTCGTATATGATTTAGGTTATAATCGTGAAATACGATAACGTTTAACATATATAAGGGCTACACATAAACAAGCGTTACACTTTTTAACACCTAGTAATAATTAATTTAAAACTCTTAATAATAACATATCGTATTAATTTAAATTAATCGAAATTTCTTTTATTAAAGGTATTTATAGTTTTTTTTTTTTTACAAGTACGCGCATTATATCCGGGCTTGCTGTAAACGTTATACTTTTATTATTTCGTTTTAACCCTTTTGCGACGGTTATTTGTAGCTGTTATTAGTTATAATTTTTTTTTCCTTCCTTTCGGCTCAAAGAGCTTATCCCTTTTATTTAATAAGTTTTTTTTTTTTTTTTTTTTTTTTTTTTTTTA